>JAVIAB010000046.1:51974576-52007076 GCA_032433765.1 Megaustenia siamemsis | reverse complement strand
GGTTCTGTAGATGTTTCACTTAGAGGTTCTGTAGATGTTTCACTTAGAGGTTCTGTAGATGTTTCACTTAGAGGTTCTGTAGATGTTTCACGTAGAGTTTCTGTAGATGTTTCACTTAGAGGTTCTGTAGATGTTTCATTTGAGGGTTAAATATTTGCATCAAAATAAAGTAAGTATATGAAATCTGCAAAAACTATCATCATCATCATCATCATTATCATCAAGTACCATGCCTGCTGGCGTATGTGATCATGTCACTCCACAACTTTCGATCTCGACATTTTCTGGACGCTTATTTATATATCACTTCTATTGTTAACCTTCTGCCAAGCCATTCCCTTAAGCTGTCTGGTATCTTTTCTCTTTGATTCCAACTATCTCTTCGTCCCTCAGTTTTCCCAGTTGTTACAATATATTCCTGATGTTACCTTCTCATTACATGGGCAAAAATGATGATTGTTTCCTGCTTGGTTTCCCTGCATTCAATGCAACAAAACAAGATGGCTAACAGAGGACACGATCGTCGTGGTATCCGTTTTAGTGACATTTATTGATATAGAAGAGCTAGTATCGCAGCACTGATGGGTAGAGCACGTTCTGTCGTTTCCAGTAAAAGTCAGGAATACTAGAAAGTCATTAACTCGCCATTTACCATCATTAACCAATGAGCATACCCTTGTACCAGTAGGATAAAGACAAGATAAAACAAATATCACCATCATGTAGCTTGTCTTGTCTTTGTTGAAACTTGGCTCTGAGCTTCTCTTTCACCTGATCCAGATATCCAGTGTCTGCAGCAGTCAATCCCAGGCTCTCTGTGACACAATTACGCCCAATAATCTTCTTGTTTATCGTCCCTTATGTAGAGGGATGACGTCATGGGACGCACCAAGATGGAAGCTTGTCCGCGTCCGAGCCATGGTTTAAACAAGGTTGACTTTGAACATCACGCTATCTGTTATCACAGCGAGTTGGCGGATTTTTAGAAATGTAACCACGGGTTTGATAATAAATGTTTGTACACAGTTCGTTAACCACCGCTGTAGATCAAGTCTTTATTCTGCTAGCTTCGTTCGCGACCTTGGAAGTTAATGACCTAATTTGTGCAGCCGGTTGGTTTGGGACGAATTGTACGTTACAATGTCACTGCTATAATGACTCAGTTTGTGACAAAACTACAGGGACGTGCCCAAACAATGACAGTTGTCAGCACGAATATTTCGGACCCCAGTGTCAGTACTTGGATCTCGTGTACAAATACGTCCAAAAATCTTAACCTACTTTCCTGTTTGATAACAACGACACCACATGTAATCCGGACACAGATTCTACATCAGTTGAGTCAACTCTCGATCAATCTTTGCCGTTCTCCTGGTTTAGGATTTATGTGAATGACTTAACCTATCCGGACAGTTTCACATCAAATGGTTCTGCCTCATGTAACAATGAATCAAGGTTTGTAGTTAGTTCGCACGAGATTGATGTCTTTTGCTCTGGGGCTGGTTTGATCAACAAGTTACGGATTGAAGGAGCGATAGTTGCAAATATCTGCTCCATCTACATGGGCGGGGGTGGTGTGCAATGTGTAGTGGATGCTGCAAAGGCACGGCAACTGTTCACATGGGATCTATGGACACGACTGCTCCGGGTCTTGTCTTAGTGTCTGTCCTTTATGTGAGGAAAAATCCGGAAAATGCCTACAATGTAAACGTCCTTGCTACACCTGTAGTGACACTTGTCACGATGGTAATTTTGGGATATAGTGCAAACAGACGTGTTCTGATGGCTGTGACATCATATGTGACCAGCAAAGTACAGACTGTACGTGCAAGGAAACGTACTACGGATCAGACAGCACTCTCAAATCTCCGGACAACTGTTTGAACGAAACATGTGAACAGTTAATCGGGGCCTGCGTCTCGTATGTCGATGATTCCCACGTTAAGAAGAGTACTACAACAAACCCAAGCATATGGATACCTTAATGTGTTTCTGTGCTGGACATGGTTCATTTCTTGGTGTTTTTTCCGAGAAGCCATGGCTCATATCTTGATGTGTTTCTGTGCTAGCCATGGTTCATATCTTGATGTGTTTCTGTGCTGGCCATGGATCATATCTTAGCTTGTGTGCGTGCGTGCTGGCCATGGCTCATATCTTGGTGTGTGTTATGTTAGTCATATCTCATATCTTAGTGTGTATCTGTGTGAATCATGTGTCATATCTTTGTGTGTGCATGTTTCTGTTAGATATCTCATATCTTTGTATGCATGTTTAAGTTAGCCATATCTCATATCTTTGTGTGTGCATGTATGTGTATGTCATATCTCATATCCTTGTGTGTGCATGGCTATGTTAGTCACATCTCATATCTTTGTGTATGCATGTCTATATTGGTCATATCTCATATCTTTGTGTGCATGTCTAAGTTAGGCATGTGTTATATCTTTGTGTGTGTGTGTCTATGTCAGTCATGTCTCATATCTTTATGTGCATGTTTATGTTAGGCATATGTCATATATCTTGATGTGTGTCAGTGTTAGTCATGCCTCGTATCGCTGTGTGCATGTCTGTGTTGGTCACATCTCCTATATTTGTGTGTGCATGTCTCTCCCTTACGTCTCGATCATCCTCCCTTATGTCTCGATCATCCTCTCTTATGTCTCGATCATCCTCCCTTATGTCTCGATCATCCTCCCTTATGTCTCGATCATCCTCTTTTATGTCTCGATCATCCTCCCTTATGTCTCGATCATCCTCCCTTATGTCTCGATCATCCTCTCTTATGTCTCGATCATCCTCCCTTATGTCTCGATCATCCTCCCTTATGTCTCGATCATCCTTCCTTATGTCTCGATCATCCTCTCTTATGTATCGATCATCCTCTCTTATGTCTCGATCATCCTCTCTTATGTCTCGATCATCCTCTCTTATGTATCGATCATCCTCTCTTATGTATCGATCATCCTCCCTTATGTCTCGATCATCCTCTCTTATGTCTCGATCATCCTCTCTTATGTCTCGATCATCCTCTCTTATGTCTCGATCATCCTCTCTTATGTCTCGATCATCCTCTCTTATGTATCGATCATCCTCCCTTATGTCTCGATCATCCTTCCTTATGTCTCGATCATCCTCTCTTATGTCTCGATCATCCTCTCTTATGTCTCGATCATCCTCTCTTATGTCTCGATCATCCTTCCTTATGTCTCGATCATCCTCCCTTATGTCTCAATCATCCTCCATTATGTCTGCAAAGTACCACTCCGTCCAGACGTTTTTTGTCTATACCAACCCGTCGTTTTGTAAGTCCATATAATTCTATCTTCCCTCATGTGATATCCTCCACTTTAGTTCTCTATATTGAGCTGTTGTAAATTTAATATGTTTGTTCTTATCTCAGTTCACGGTGTTTGGAGTGTTCTTCTATCTAGCTTGTACCCAAAGACAGTTGTGGACTATACAAATCGGACAATTATTTATGTTTTACAGCTATACGTATTGTATAAAAAATATAGACTATTACAATAATATGATTTGTTGATATACAAGCCTTGCTATAAGTTGTGCAGGTGGTTGTTCCCAGCTTTTACCAATCTTTCTTTGATCCCTTTATAAATTATTCTGTAGCTCCTAGTAATGAACCAAAATATTCAAAACTGTTTCCGCACTCAAATATTTGTCCATTAACACATCTATCAGTTTTTGTTCCCGCTTTACCACTTCAAGGAATTATTGCTTTTATTGAAGTTGAAAAAAACATGTTTTGTTTTTTTTTGCACATTTTACTCTAAAATTACGATTTCAACTTCTGAAGGCACTTAGTGAGATTGTATCGTCAACTTCTCCTTGTTCTCATAGTGTATGATCACGTATCGTAACGGCGCCATGTTTCTTCTTATATTATCTTTTGCCCCACTGCTCTTATGAATTTTTTTGCATCATCATCATCGAGTTGCGTGCTTTTGAAGAAAGTTGCTCTTATCACAGACCGTCAGAAAGAATGTATGTATCCACCCACTTCTGTTGTTGTTGAGCTCAAGGTCTTTTTATAATTTTCAAACCACCTCCATGTTGGACTTCCCCTGTCACATCATCCCGAACCAATAATTTCTATTATTGTTCTATCCAGCCCAGTGTGTCTTGTGACGTTACCATATTATTTTATATTCCACTGAAAGATGTTGTCTATAAGCCAGCCTCAGATGTTGTCTATAAGCCAGCCTCAGATGTTGTCTATAAGCCAGCCTCAGATGTTGTCTATAAGCCAGCCTCAGATGTTGTCTATAAGCCAGCCTCAGATGTTGTCTATAAGCCAGCCTCAGATGTTGTCTATAAGCCAACCTCAGATGTTGTCTATAAGCCAGCCTCAGATGTTGTCTATAAGCCAGCCTCAGATGTTGTCTATAAGCCAGCCTCAGATGTTGTCTATAAGCCAGCCTCAGATGTTGTCTATAAGCCAGCTTCAGAGTGACCTTAATCGGACTGAGCCACGTTTCAATGAGACCAGAACAAGCTACCTAATGCCGATCTCTTGTTTTATTTTGTCCTTTTCTGCGGGCTGATTTAAAGGCGAATATGGTAAATGGCGTCAACGGTTATGGTCAGTGTTCAGGTCTTTTAACATTTCTTCATTTTACTTGTTCATTATCGGAGACCCTCCACTTTAGGCCCACATTGTTGTGGTTGGATGGCTTGTGCGACCCCTGGACCTAAAGATAGCTCCTGGCAGGGTCACCCAAGGTTGAGGGGCCAAACAAAGGAGACAGGAGTAGATGGAACCTTTTAAGTGAAGACGAAGAACCCACCGACGAGTGGTACACGCTCTGGTCTGGACTAATCCATCCCCACTTCATGGGTTAAATGCTTCTCTGTCTGGACTAATCCATCCCCACTTCATGGGTTAAATACTTCTCTGTCTGGACTAATCCATCCCCACTTCATGGGTTAAATACTTCTCTGTCTGGACTAATCCATCCCCACTTCATGGGTTAAATACTTCTCTGTCTGGACTAATCCATCCCCACTTCATGGGTTAAATACTTCTCTGTCTGGACTAATCCATCCCCACTTCATGGGTTAAATACTTCTCTGTCTGGACTAATCCATCCCCACTTCATGGGTTAAATACTTCTCTGTCTGGACTAATCCATCCCCACTTCATGGGTTAAATGCTTCTCTGTCTGGACTAATCCATCCCCACTTCATGGGTTAAATGCTTCTCTGTCTGGACTAATCCATCCCCACTTCATGGGTTAAATACTTCTCTGTCTTAACTAATCCATCCCCACTTCATGGGTTAAATACTTCTCTGTCTGGACTAATCCATCCCCACTTCATGGGTTAAATACTTCTCTGTCTTAACTAATCCATCCCCACTTCATGGGTTAAATACTTCTCCGTCTTAACTAATCCATCCTCACTTCATGGGTTAAATACTTCTCTGTCTTGACTAATCCATCCCCACTTCATGGGTTAAATACTTCTCTGTCTGGACTAATCCATCCCCACTTCATGGGTTAAATACTTCTCTGTCTTAACTAATCCATCCCCACTTCATGGGTTAAATACTTCTCTGTCTTAACTAATCCATCCCCACTTCATGGGTTAAATACTTCTCTGTCTTAACTAATCCATCCCCACTTCATGGGTTAAATACTTCTGTCTTAACTAATCCATCCCCACTTCATGGGTTAAATACTTCTCTGTCTAAACTAATCCATCCCCACTTCATGGGTTAAATACTTCTCTGTCTTTTCTCCTCTTTCTGTTCGCTATCAAACAGGCAGGAGGTGCTCGTTTCCAAACTATATGTTGTTAAGGGAAGAACACCTTCAATCAACTCAACTTCAGTAGATGAAACGTTATTGTTTTGTTATTAATGGTATTGTGTTTTATGTTCCTCATCGTATGTAACTCTTGTTTTGTTATTTATGGTATTGTGTTTTATGTTCCTCATCGTATGTAACTTTTGTTTTGTTATTTATGGTATTGTGTTTTATGTCCTTCATGGTATGTAACTCTTGTTTTGTTATTAATGGTATTGTGTTTTATGTCCTTCATCGTATGTAACTCTTGTTTTGTTATTAATGGTATTGTGTTTTATGTCCTTCATCGTATGTAACTCTTGTTTTGTTATTAATGGTATTGTGTTTTATGTTCTTAATCGTATGTAACTCTTGTTTTGTTATTAATGGTATTGTGTTTTATGTCCTTCATCGTATGTAACTCTTGTTTTGTTATTAATGGTATTGTGTTTTATGTTCTTCATCGTATTTAACTCTTGTTTTGTTATTAATGGTATTGTGTTTTATGTTCTTCATCGTATGTAACTCTTGTTTTGGTATTGCTAGTTATCGTTTATGTCATTCTAGTAGTCTCCATTGTTATTTATTATAGTTCGCAAATATTCATACTTTGTTAAATGTCAATTTCTTCATTGTTGATGATGATTTTGTATTGTTTTTTTTGTTGCTTTCTACTTTCGGTGTGTTCCAAGATGAAGTGCATGTTTACTTTCCGTCTTGCGTTGACCGTTGGCGTGTGGTTGACAACCTTACTGAGAGACTCGCTGAGGGGAAACCTTAGGTTGGACAACCCTAGGAGGGACAACCCTAGGTTGGACAACCCTAGGAGGGACAACCCTTTGCGGGAAAATCATTCCTGTTGTGGAAGCTCGTATTACCATGTCGAGTAATAGAGGAAGAAAAAAAAAACTAGATATTAAGTCAAACCACTGTTAAGAAAAGGGACATAAGTCGGTTATGTATATAGAAGGAACCACCTGCTAATTACTAAGCAGTTCTCAAATGGGAAACATCAGCTCAGAGGAAAAGTTGACGATGCTGAGAAATACTTTAAAAAACTGTAATAAAAAGAGGGAAGGTCGGCAGTCAGAGACTCACTCTTTATAATCTAACAGCTTTCCCAGAATAGGGACTATTACAACAGAATATACAGAATATATAGAACCAATTCTGACCTATGGAAGCGAATCATGGACAGTAGACAAACAAATGAAAAGACGATTAGAGGCCACAGAGATGGGATTTCTCAGAAGAATGTTGAAAGTTCCATGGACAGCTAAAAAGACCAATCAGGAAGTTCTCAAAGAGGTCAACACAAAAAGGGAACTCCTAAAAAACATCAGAAAGAAACAATCAACATTTTTCGGGCACATCATGAGAAGAGGAAAGTTGGAATACTTGGTTACAACTGGCAAAGTAAAAGGAAAGAGAGATCGCGGACGACAAAGAGAGAAAATACTGGATAGCTTGGTGTCATGGCATGGAAAGCAGTCAACAACAGAACTGATACGATGCACTGTAGATAGAAGATTGTGGAAGGGCATGATCGCCTACGCCAACCGGCATGGTACATGATTATGATGATGAGAGTAGATAATAATTCTATTTATAATTACTAACCGAATAGCAAAGCAAGCCCTCATGTGCGAAACAACAGGTAAGAGGAAAAGAGGAAGACCCAGAAAGACACTGAGAAGAACATTGATGAGAGAGGCAAGGGCAGCAGGAATCGACTCCCTAATTGAGATTGAGCTATTACACAGAACAAAGACAAATGGCGAGATTTGATAAAATATCTTTAAAAGAATTAAAAATGTATGGTCACTAACACCATAATCCATATACACCACTTGGCCGTGACAGGAGTACTTTCCTTTTTTTTTACTTTTACATACTGAGTAGCATGCTTTCATTTCTACTACCAATCTTGCGTGGAATTTTCTGCATGAATTTTCTGCAATCAATTTTCTGCCGAGAATTTTCTGCCATGATTTTGTTGTGATATGAAATTTCTGCCATTAATTATCTGATATGAATTTTCTGTCATTAATTTTCTGCCATGAATTTTCTACCATGAATTTTCTGCCATGAATTTTCTGCCATACATATTCTATTAATTTTCTTATATGAATTTTCTAATATGAATTTTCTACTATGAATTTTCTGCCATACATATTCTATGAAATTTCTGATATGAATTTTCTGCCATACATATTCTATGAATTTTATTTTCTGATATGAATTTTCTACCATGAATTTTCTGCCATGAATTTTATAACCATGAATTTTCTGCCTTGAATTTTCTGACATACATATTCTATGAATTTTCTTATATCAATTTTCTACCATGAATTTTCCACCATGAATTTTCTGCCATACATATTCTAAGAATTTTCTTATATCAATTTTCTACCATGATTTTCTGCCATAGATTTTCTGCCATGAATTTTCTGCCATAAATTTTCTGCCATGAATTTTCTGCCATGAATTTTCTACCATAAATTTTCTGCCATGAATTTTCTACCATTAATTTTCTGCCATTAATTTTCTGCCATAAATTTTCTACAATGAATTCCCTGCCATAAATTTTCAGCCATAAATTTTCTGCCATACATTTTCTGCCATGAATTCTCTGCCATACATTTTTTGCCATGAATTTTCTGCCATAAATTTTCTGCCATGAATTTTCTGCCATAAATTGTCTGCCATAAATTTTCTGTCATGAATTTTCTGCCATAAATTTTCTGCCATGAATTTTCTGCCATGAATTTTCTGCCATGAATTTTCTGTCATGAATTTTCGACCATAAATTTTCTGCCATAAATTTTCTGCCATAAATTTTCTACCATGAAATTTCTGCCATACATTTTCTGCCATCAATTTTCTACCATAAATTTTCTGCCATAAATTTTCTGCCATAAATTTTCTGCCATGAATTTTCTGCCATAAATTGTCTGCCATAAATTTTCTACCATGAATTCTCTGCCATAAATTTTCTGCCATAAATTTTCTACAATAAATTTTCTGCCATAAATTTTCTGCCATGAAATTTCTGCCATAAATTTTCTGCCATGAATTCTCTGCTATAAATTTTCTGCCATAAATTTTCTGCCATGAATTTTCCCTCCAAGAAAATATCTGCCATTAATTTTTGCCGAGATGGTGTAATTACCAGTTTTTGTTAATACTGTTTTTTTTTTTAAATAGATAAATGAATCATACCTTGAGGCTGTGTAGATGTCTCTTTTGTTGAGTCTGTTGTTGACTCATCAGGTGTGACTACGGTAACTGCAAAATGATAGTTATGTCAATGTTAATATACAACAGTAATATCATTATTATGCCAATATTAACATACAACAGTAATATCATGATTAGGCCAATGTTAACATACAGCAGTAATATCATGATTATGCCAATGTTAACATATAACAGTAATATCATGATTATGCCAAAGTTAGCATACAAAAGTAATATCATGATTATGCCAATGTTAACATACAACAGTAATATCATGATTATGCCAATGTTAACATACAACAGTAATATCATGATTATGCCAATATTAACATACAACAGTAATATCATGATTATGCCAATGTTAACATACAATGGTAATATTATTATTATGCCAATATTAACATACAACAGTAATATCATGATTATGCCAGTGTTAACATACAACAGTAATAGCATGATTATGCCAATGTTAACATACAACAGTAATATCACCATTATACCAATATTAACATACAGCAGTAATATCATGATTATGCCAATGTTAACATATAACAGTAATATCATGATTATGCCAAAGTTAGCATACAAAAGTAATATCATGATTATGCCAATGTTATCATACAACAGTAATATCATGATTATGCCAATGTTAACATACAACAGTAATATCATGATTATGCCAATATTAACATACAACAGTAATATCATGATTATGCCAATGTTAACATACAACAGTAATATTATTATTATGCCAATATTAACATACAACAGTAATATCATGATTATGCCAGTGTTAACATACAACAGTAATAGCATGATTATGCCAATGTTAACATACAACAGTAATATCACCATTATACCAATATTAACATACAACAGTAATATCATGATTATGCCAGTGTTAACATACAACAGTAATATCATGATTATGCCAATGTTAACTTACAAAAGTAAAATCATCATTATGTCAATGTTAACATTCAACAGTTATACCATGATTATGTTGATGTTAACATACAACAGTAATATCATCATTATGTTTTGTGTAGTACTGGGAAGACAGACAACGTCTGTTACAAGAATCAACCATTTGAGCAAGTTAACTGCTGTCCATGATATTCTAAATCTTCAGCGAAGAAGTGTCAACATAATTACTGTTTGTATGATGCTAAATAATAGAGAATCGGTTAAAGAGAATTACAGGTTGATCAGGATTTCAAATTTGGTAAATATAAATATTGTTTTATTGACAGGCTATGTAATGGTTCGTTACTCTCTACATTTTATTCTTCTATCTCATATCTGTTTTTCTATCTTTCTCTATCTCTCTGTCTTTTACATTTTCAAAGTTCTCTCCCTCACTAACTGTTTTTTTAGATTTCAGAATTAGTATTAATTAAGTTTCTTTTATAACTATATCGTTATTTTTTTTCTCTTTCTTTTTTCACTTACTCTCTTCTTTCTTACTTCCTTTGTCAATCTCATCCCATCTCTCTCTCTCTCTCTCTCTCTCTCTCTCTCTCTCTCTCTATATATATATATATATATATATATATCTTTCTCACTTGTCAGGATACAAATATTTTCTTATTTATTCTCACCCTCCATTTGCTTTATTTCCATTAGCTTCTAGTTATCATTTGATGTTTTTGATACAAACAATATTGCTAAACGGTATTGTTGCAACACTCAACTTACAACAACAACACACTTGAATTTATTTTGATTTACGCGTTAATGTGCTTCTTTACAAATTAATGTGGCTCTTTACAAATTAATGTTGCTCTTTACACATTAATGTGGCCCTTTACAAATTAATGTAGCTCTTACAAATTAATGTGGCTCTTTACAAATTAATATGGCTATTCACAAATTAATGTGCTTCTTTATAAATTAATGTGGCTCTTTACAAATGAATGTGCCTCTTCATAAATTAATGTACCTCTTTACAAATTAATGTATATCATCGTCAGGTGGAGCCCAAGCTGTTTCTAGAAAATAAAATAGAGCGACTTGTCGTAATACAGACCACATCACTCTTAAAATGTGTGTCAGTCACAGACAAATATACAGCTACAACATGTTCTCCAAACACTTTATAGCGTGGATGAAACTCTTTATGGGCAGGTATGTATATTTTTCGGGTGTCCGGTTAGCGCAATCGATAGGCGGTTGGCTTACCACAGCAACAGCCGGGGTTCGTACCCTGGCGAGGACACCTGGGTTTTACTAATTCCCTAAAAATTAGTAGGAGCCGCGATAGCTCAGTGGTTAGTGAACTGGACTACTACGGACAAGGGGTAGGGTTCGATCCCAACCGACGGCTCCGGGTTCACCCAGCCTTAAATGGGTACCGGATTTTTTTCTGGGAAAGTAAAACAGCACGGGCGTAATACCGACCATATTACCCCAAAAATCATGTGCTGAAGGTCTGTAAAATATAGGGTCACTAACACCATATTTCCCTATACGCCACTTGGCGTGACGGGGGTACTTTACTTTTTTTTTTTATGTATATTTTCGTTTACATTCATATAGGGGTATCACAGCCAAAGCTGAACAAACGTGTTCAGGTAAGCTTCTAAGATTTTAAGTTTCAAAATGAATATAGTAACTAATTAAAAATCAAAGCTGTCGGATTTTTTATTTTATGACTTAGCAACTACAATTATTATAATTACCAAATGGGTTTTGCGTCAAATTTGTAATGACAATAAATGACTGTTTCCAGACTTCCGTTTCAAAGATGGTGGAACGAGGTTCTTGTCAACTCGATCGCTGCAGGAGTTGCATTTGGGGACTGATTAGTTTCGGGTCCCCAATGCAATTTTCTGCCCTGAAGTCATTCTGATAAAATATGACGATCAACATTTTCAGGAGGACGTGAACTTCCGGTCAATATGGTGGATAGGCGGCAGGAACCATTGAAGGCTATGTCTGAAAAGTGTTCCTTGTTGCGGTTTCCTCATATTGCAAGTCGGGCTTGTTGCAGGAACTACTGAGTTAAGTGCTCTGTGAACACCGTGAGCTGTGCGTTTCATCTGTTTTGATCGTGTTTCGATATTCCGATTGTTTACGATGATATCGTATGACAAGGAACAGTTGGCTGTGTTCACTTTCTGTGCGGTTTCGTCGTATGTCTTCTAGCGTTTGCAGAGACTGTTGTGATGGGTCTACAGCTACTTTTCTTTGTTTGGGAGATGAGTTAGTAATTCGCATGATTCCACTGGCATGGGCGGTTTAGCACTTATGGATTTTAATTCGTTCGCAGTGATACCGGGGCCTTCCATAACTATAACAATTACAATACTGTTTCCAGTGATCGGCAATCCCTTCATGCTGGACGCGCTTTTCAAGAGTACCTACCTAGTACCTACCTAGTACCTACCTAGTACCTACCTAGTACCTACCTAGTGCCTACCTATAACCTACCTAGTGCCTACCTAGTGCCTACCTAGTACCTACATAGTACCTACCTAGTACCTACCTAGTGCCTACCTATAACCTACCTAGTACCTACCTAGTACTTACCTAGTGCCTACCTAGTACCTACCTAGTACCTACCTAGTGCCTACCTAGTACCTACCATCAACAGACCCACACCGATTATAAAGACAAAGTTTCATCACCCTTATGATATCAAATTGCTAAATATAGCCACGGATTGTATGGCTTCCGTTTATTAATAATAATGACTCTGATCATAGTATTTTGATCACATTAACTAAACTGAGGACGGACACATTCGGCTACGTCACTGCAGTAGATAGATAATGGCCCATTTTATCTTGAAAGGAGTGACTTTGAAACAGATGGTAGGCAATCAAACAACAGGTTTAAATTGTTCTTTAAGGGAAACACCTTTTTTCTGAAGAAAAGACACAAATTCAAGAATGAAAAAAGCGTTATTTCAGAATGTTGGTCTGATAATGGTGATAAGAATGTTGCTCTCAGTTTGTCTGAAGTGAAGAGTTTCTCCAAGAGACTTAGAATTGTAGAAAGTCGGACATTTTAAAGATTTTCGTTAATTTCCAACAGAGGTAAAAAAGACTGCTGCATATTTCAAGAAAAAAACATTATCAAGAGCATTCAGTTTCATGTTGATAAATGTGGGGTTTTGAGGTTGAATCTGCTTTTCACACAGACAAGATCTTCTCTATATATGAATACTATGTGTACATTGATGGATCCTCTCTATGTGTACTTAGATCTTCTCTACATATGAATACCATGTGTACATTGACAAGTCCTCTCTATGTGTACTTAGATGTTCTCTTCATATGAATACCATGTGTACATTGACAAGTCCTCTCTATGTGTACTTAGATGTTCTCTTCATATGAATACCATGTTTACATTGACAAGTCCTCTCTATGTGTACTTAAATGTTTTCTTCATATGAATACCATTTTTACATTGATGGGTCCTCTCTATGTGTACTTAGATCTTCTCTACATATGAACACCACATATACTTTGATGGATTCTCTCCGTGTGTATTTTACCCGTACGTTACATCAACTCCTGGTTACTGAAAGTAGACGTATTACAATGACCTCACAGAGCAAGGAAAATAACAAAACTTGGCAGGTGGTATGACTAATGTGTTGATTCCAATGTGAAAACTATTGTTACAGATACCAGTTAATGTCTGTTTAATGATTCAAACTTTATAGGCAACAATCACTGAACTTTCTAAATCACTCTTAATTCTTTCTTCCTCTTTTCTCTTTTCACTGATACCTAAAAGGTGTCGTGGTTTATATCATTTGTCGTTCTTGTGCTGCTCGAACTATCTGAATTAGTGATTTTTCTTTGTTGTTACATGTCTCTATCACTGCATCTATCCATCTTCTTCTTTTCTCTTTTCACTGATACCTAAAAGGTGTCGTGGTTTATATCATTTGTCGTTCTTGTGCTGCTCGAACTGTCTGAATTAGTGATTTTCCTTTGTTGTTACATGTCTCTATCAGTGCATCTATCCATCTTCTTCTTTTCTCTTTTCACTGATACCTAAAAGTTATCGTGGTTTATATCATTTGTCGTTCTTGTGCTGCTCGAACTATCTGAATTAGTGATTTTCCTTTGTTGTTACATGTCTCTGTCACTGCATCTATCCATCTTCTTCTTTTCTCTTTTCACTGATACCTAAAAGGTGTCGCGGTTTATATCATTTGTCGTTCTTGTGCTGCTCGAATTGTCTGAATTAGTGATTTTCCTTTGTTGTTACATGTCTCTGTCACTGCATCTATCCATCTTCTTCTGGGTCTTCCTCTTGGTCTTTTTCCATGCATTCTCTAGAGGAACGCCCTTGATGGTGATTGGTGAGGATTCATTCTGACCAGGTGGCCAAACCATTTAAGTTGTTGTTGTTCTATATATTATTAATTCTTTATTTTCTTTTAAGTTTCTAATTTCCATTTGTTAAATATAACAACATAATATCATTTGATAAATAATAATTCAGTAAATGTTAATACATCAAAGTTTCAAAGATCTGATACATCACAATTTACTCGAGTTATGGTATGTTATACTAGGATTATCAACACTGCACACGGGAATATCCCACAGATGCTCCAATTTTCCGCTCCAAATATCTTGAATTTCAACGGAGAGCACTGCACCACGTAGCACAACCTGAGATCCATCAATCTGGGGACGTTTTTTGGGGGCAAATTTCACTCAGACAGTATCCATTTGTTTGGCATACTCTTTTCGCTTTTAAACTGCCAAGGCTTCTTTAACGTGCCGACTACAACACCAGACCTCCTGTTTTTATTCCCTGTTGTTCAAGAAGGCTCGACATTGGATCCCACTATCCAGAGACATCATCATTATCATGGGCCTTGCCGATTGGCGTAGGTGATCATGTCCCTCCACAATCTTCTATCTACAGCGCATCGTATCAGTTCTGTTGTTGACTGTTTTCCATGCCATGACACCAAGCTATCCAGTATTTTCTCTCTTTGTCGTCCGCGATCTCTCTTTCCTTTTATTTAGCCAGTTGTAACCAAGTATTCCAACTTTCCTCTTCTCATGATGTGCCCGAAAATTGTTGATTGCTTCTTTCTGATGTTTTTTAAGTGCTGCCTTTCTGTGTTGGCCTCTTTGAGAACTTCCTCATTGGTCTTTTTAGCTGTCCAGGGAACTTTCAACATTCTTCTGAAAAATCCCATCTCTGTGCCCTCTAATCGTCTTTTCATTTGTTTGTCTACTATCCATGATTCGCTTCCATAGGTCAGAATTGGTTCTATATAGCACCGATGAACTCTCTTTCTCATTTCTATTGACATAGATTTGTTGCATAAGATATTTTTCATTTTCTGAAATGCTATTTTGGTCTGAGCTATTCTGCTTTTTATTTTCCTGGTACATCTTCCATCTGATGTTATTATCCATAGACAAGAGAAGGGAAAAGCCATGAAAAAATTACTCGACTGATGGGATGGAATAATAAATATTGGACACACATATACATATATATATATATATATATTGATAATTGCATTCACGTAAAATGTTTTAGAATGACAGGAATATTTTACGATACTTACAACTCCATGCTTGAGCAACTGTAAATAGGCACAAGTATAACACAATAACAGTAAATTGTTATACAGAAGTATATAAATAGGCACAAGTATAACACAATAACAGTAAATTGTTATACAGAAGTATGTTTAACTGTTGCAAGGTTTTCAAAACGTATAACAATCAGTGCTATCGGAAGCAATATTAGAAAATATTAACAAATGGTAAATGTACCGATATATATATATATATATATATATATATATATATATATATATATATATATATATATATATCTAATGACTAGCACTAAAAGTAAAGAGTAAGTGGTGGGGTGTAATGTACACTTGTACAAGTTATGGTGACAGCTTTACAAAAAATAACACATCAAAACATTGACGTTCTGGTCCTACATTCGGCCTTCTTCAGAGAGCAAGAACAACACAGACGGACATCGAAATAAAATAAACCTTACTTCATCTAGTATGAGCGATACAGTTAAGTCAAAGAGAGATAAGAAAAAGGATAAGAAATGAAATGATAAAACAAAAGGGAGATGTACTACATATTAAGAGAATAAAAATATATAATATATAAAAATGTGTAAGCTAAAAAATATATTGTTAAATTAATGTGAGACTTATCTGAGACGATCCAGAAGTACACTGTGTAAATGTCTCAAAGTAAGACCGATTTATCGCGAAGGAGAAAAAAATTGACATGTCATAATTGCTTGAATTAGTAACACTGTTAAAGTTATTTTAACAATTGCCCCAACATAGCAAGTGAATTTTGAACAAAAATAACACATTTAATGAGTATCATTAAATACGAATCAAATGTTACCATAAGCAAAAAAACACATTAAAACAAAAATACATGTAAAGGCGTAGGTCAAAAGAAACAAGCCAGGAGAAATAACGAATAGCTAAAGCAAAAGATGACGGCAATGGATAATAATAATAAAGAGAAATCACATAAATTAAATACAACATAAAAGACAACATAAAATTACATTTGCTTAAAAAAATCAACTATTGAAAATAATAGGAAACAAAGAACATAATGATTAGAACTAGTGTCTACAAGTTATTGAGAGATAACCACAACATGGGTACGTTTATGTCAATTTTCAAAAACTACATAAACAGTGATGATAATACTTGCATAACAGTTAATGCACACAATTCTAGCGTTATTAACAATTACACAGTTTTGTTTATGAAACAGCAATTGTGTTAGAAATGGCTTTGTTTAAGGTTATGTTTTTAGCTCTTTATTTAGGAAACATTGCTGTCAATGATTCTAGTGCTTTATGTTCTAATGTTATTTTGAGTTCAGAAATAACAATCAATTTAAGACTTTTTAGAAATTTAAGACATTTAAACATCACACAATGTGCTAGCATTTAAGACTTCCGTCACAATTAAGAAGACAGCAAACACACTTTACAACCATTTAAGACTTCCGTCACAATTAAGAAGACAGCAAACACACTTTACAACCATTTAAGACTTCCGTCACAATTAAGAAGACAGCAAACACACTTTACAACCATTTAAGACTTCCGTCACAATTAAGAAGACAGCAAACACACTTTACAACCATTTAAGACTTCCGTCACCATAAAAAGACAGCAAACACACACTGTACAACCATTTAAGACTTCCGTCACCACACTGAAGACACCACACACTGTACTACCATTTAAGACTTCCGTCACCATAAAAAGACAGCAAACACACACTGTACAACCATTTAAGACTTCCGTCACCACACTGAAGACACCACACACTGTACTACCATTTAAGACTTCCGTCACCACAATGAAGACACCACACACTGTACTACCATTTAAGACTTCCGTCACCACAATGAAGACACCACACACTGTACTACCATTTAAGACTTCCGTCACCATAAAAAGACAGCAAACACACACTGTACTACCATTTAAGACTTCCGTCACCATAAAAAGACAGCAAACACACACTGTACAACCATTTAAGACTTCCTTCACCACAATGAAAACACCACATACTGTACTACCATTTAAGACTTCCGTCACCATAAAAAAACAGCAAACACACACTGTACTACCATTTAAGACTTCTGTCACCATAAAAAGACAGCAAACACACACTGTACTACCATTTAAGACTTCCGTCACCACAATGAAGACAACACACACTGTACTACCATTTAAGACTTCCGTCACCACAATGAAGACAACACACACTGTACTACCATTTAAGACTTCCGTTACCACAATGAAGACAACACACACTGTACTACCATTTAAGACTTCCGTCACCATAAAAAGACAGCAAACACACACTGTACAACCATTTAAGACTTCCGTCACCACAATGAAGACAACACACACTCTACTACCATTTAAGACTTCCGTCACCACAATGAAGACACCACACACTGTACTACCATTTAAGACTTCCGTCACCATTAAGAAGGCTCATATGTTCAGTCTATGTCGTAATTTTGGGACTGTGTATGAGCTATAGACTTGCACATACGTTCTGTGTAGAGAAGGGTTTCGTCTATTACATTCGTGACGTCATGTGAACAGATACCAGGAAAGCACGACTCAAGCGGTCCCCACCCCAATCCACAGAGTTCCAGGAAGCTAAAGAGGCTAAACACCTGCTTGACGAAGAGGAAAGAGAAAGAAGGACATCCTCTGATGATCAGATATTGACTGTTGCGAATCTTCGTACAAAGAGTTCTATGTTATTGTGTTATTGTCATACTAACAGTATTTTTCGTGTTCTTCCAGATCCTCACCTTAATTGTATTTCAAATCTGTCTAACAAATTTCTTTGAACTTAAACAATTTCAACGTTTTGAATTAGATGTCGTAAAATCATTTTCAGTTTCAAGACAGATAATTCAGTCCAAATGTTAAACGGGCATATTTGTGTTTAAGTTAATAACAGATCGTTATGACAATGTACCGGTCTCGAAGAAAATATGCTGAAAGCAAACAGGATTGCTAACTATATGAAACGGCATCTATGTTAATTGTTTATTGTATGAACAAAAACTAATGCTTATTTCATTATTTCATAAGTGAGCGTGTGTTATAATTACTCAACTCAAAGAAAATCGATGTTTGTTAAAACTCTTAAATGAATGCGTGTTATAATTACTGAACTCAAAGAAAAACGATGTTTGATAAAACTCTTAAATGAATGCTTGTTATAATTACTGAGCTCAAAGAAAAACGATGTTTGATAAAACTCTTAAATGAATGCTTGTTATAATTACTGAACTCAAAGAACCAATATTTGTTAAAACTCTTAAATGAATGCGTGTTACAATTACTGAACTCAAAGTAACCAATGTTTGTTAAAACTCTTAAATGAATGCGTGTTATAATTACTGAAATCAAATAAACCAATGTTTGTTAAAACTCTTAAATGAATGCGTGTTATAATTACTGAACTCAAAGAAAATCGGTGTTTGTTAAAACTCTTAAATAAATGCGTGTTATAATTACTGAACTCAAAGAAAATCGGTGTTTGTTAAAACTTTAAAATGAGCGCGTGTTATAATTGCCTCTTCTTTCTTCTTTTCTCTTTTCACTGATACCTAAAAGGTGTGGTGGTTTATATCATTTGTCGTTCTTGTGCTGCTCGAATTGTCTGAATTAGTGACTTTACTTTGTTACTGTCATCTATCCATCTTCTTCTGGGTCTACCTCTTGGTCTTTTTCCATGCATTCTCGAGAAGAACGCCCTTGATGGTGATTGGTGAGGATTCATTCTGACCAGGTGACCAAACCATTTAAGTTGTTGTTGTTCTATATATTCTTGGCAGGGTTTTGTTCCTACTATTTTTCTTATGGTTTCATTTGGTATTCTATCTCTTCTTGTGTTCTTTGTTACTTTTCTCAAGCAACGCATCTCACATGTATTGATCTTTCATAAATGTGATTTAGAAAGGGTCCATGTTTGACTTTCATAGCACAAAGTTGGTATGAAAATGCTATTTATCATTTGTTGTTTAGCTGGCATAGAAATGTTTGGATGTCTTAGCAATGGTGAAAGCTGGTATGTGACAGCATTTGCTTTTTGTATTCTCATGTCAATTTCTCTGTCTAGTTTTCCATCTTCTGTGAACATTGTGCCTAAATACTTGAATTCCTCTAGTATATAATTGCTTAACTCTGAAATCAATGTTGATAATTAATTCTATGAATCATCATTGTCCTATTATTAATAATTAAATCTTGTAAACGACGTTTTCTGTTACAATTATACAAATGAATTAATGTAGAAAGGCTCACCGCAAAAATAAAAAAAGAAACGTGTGTTAATGAGTATGAATTAATATATCAAAATTGACGGGTAAATTATGAGTACCTCCAAAGAAGGATATATAAGAAGGTTTGCTTGCTTGCGAGATGCAGAATGGCTCTGGCAAAAGCAGCTTTCCAAAAAATGAAGAAGATACTATGCAATCCATTTTTGACAATAGTAACAAGAAAAAGAGTTCTTAAATGTTATGTAGAGCCAGTCTTAACATATGGATGCGAATCATGGACAATAGGACAACAGACAAGAAAATCACTGGAGTCTGTAGAAATGTGGTTTTACAGAAGAATGTTGAGAATACGATGGACAGCTAAGAAGAGTAATGACAATGTTCTGAAAGAGGTCAAAGCAAAAAGAGAGCTAATTTCCAATCTTAGGAAGAAACAATCATCAATATTTGGCCATGTAATGAGAAGAGAACAACTGGAATATTTTGTAACAACTAGAAACATTGAGGGACGAAGAGATAGAGGGAAGCAAAGAGAAAAGATACCATACAGCTTAAGAGAATGTCTTAGCAAAACGTCAACAACAGAAAAAATAAATAAATGTCGAGATCGAAAGTTGTGGAAAGACATGATCACCTACGCCAGCAGGCCCGGAACTTGATGATGATGATGTGTCGAGCCAATAGGTACATTATTAACTCTAAAAGTGTGTAGTTAAGTATGTCTAGAGTGTTTAATTCTCTCAGCACTTACACATAGCAACCATCAACATCAGGAATACTCCACTAAACGTCTTCATCTTCAAGCTTGCAAGGTCTTGACACTACGGTCTGTGGCTACACAAGCTGAATAAAGACCAGAAATAGAAGAATTCTTGTATTATGCCATTGTTACCAAACAAATACGACCTTCTCTAAAACAAAATACTCTTTTTTGAAAAAAAGATACTTTCCAAAATTAAAAATAACATCTTTTCGTTAATACATTCTCTTTACGTGTCTATTTTTTTTATTGTCTTTTCCAAAACTTTATGTTATGTCTGGGCTTAATCATAGGGCGCAACTGTTCTCTTGTAGGTTTTTTAATGTATTTTTATGGCTTATGCCAACTGTTATTCTTCACTCCTTAATTTGAGGGACCGGTTAGTCTTGAAGCAAGATATCAGTCTCGGGACTGAGAGGTTGTGAGTTCAAATTTCGACTGCATCACTTGATATGTTTTATTTGTCATCTGTGGCCACTACCCTGGTCTCAGCAGCAAGTCCCGGCTTGAAACGTCAATTACTCATCGACGGGTAAATTATGAGTACCCCCAAAGAAGGATATATCTGTCTGTACGACTAGGAACCCCTGTACGCACGCCTGCCAGGGAAAAAAAAACACAGATTAACACGCACAATTCGGCTCCTTGACTATATGAACTTTGCTAGAGGTGAAAGATTGGTGAAGGAAAAAAAAAACTCCTTAATGTTGTTTTTGACAAAGTCGCTGCCATCTCAAGTTTTAGTGTTTCCATTGATAATTTCGTTAATAAATACATTAATATTTTATTTGTAAATCTTAAAATTAAACAATTACATAATATGTCATCTGCTGATAAGGTTATTGATTAAATCTGAATCCTGTCATCCTTTGGTTTTGTCATCACAACTCTTACTTTAACAAACTTCATCTCTGGCCCATCAAACCTGGCGAATGTGTTACGTGTCATCTCATCCGTCGTCTCTTGCTGGTGATACGATTCATCTCATTCAGTTTTAGACAAATGTCTTGTTCATCTTGTCGATGTATCAAACAGGGATCACACGTACAACATCCCAACTAAAACGATTATAATGTGGCTGCTAATGTCCATGTTTCACACCTTTTATTCTTTTTCTCTCTTCACTTCCTCTTGTACTAGTTTAGGTGTCGCAGAGATACAGAGCTCTGGTTTTCGCGCATTTGACGACCTTAGTCATTGTTAAATTGATGTTGTAGTGTTTCGTCTGTCCTTCTTTCTAAAACCAGTTTATTTGTTGTTTCTGCATTTTGCTTGGGGTTGCTTCAATTCTTATTATTTCTCTTATAATGTCATTTCAGATTCGGTCTGTTCTGGTTAATCTAAACCCTTTTCTCAGACTTTGCATCTCTGTCGTGACAAGGTTTCTCTTGTTCTTAGAGGTAAGTGTCAATGTTTGGCATTGCTTGCGCAATGTTTCACACACGTATACAAAAATAACTGCAGCAAGAGATCGCTATTATTACATGTGTTATGCGATCATGTACCTAACTTTCACAGCTCTTATACTAACAACAAAGTTATACTTTAGCTACAACACTATAACTATTTACACATATATTGTAGAAAATACTCAAAGCCTAATACATTCCTGTCCATTTTTAAATTGATATTTTACGAGAATGGATTCAATCATCAACAAATTATCTTTGCTACATTTCAGATATGTCCTCAGATCCAACATTAGATGTATCCTTCAGCTTAGGGAATGGTAACTTCATTTATATGTAGGTTTACAAGTCCAGCAGACCTCTAATCTGGCACATTTCATTGATTCGTATCAGCCTTGACCTCTTCTGAGACTTCAAACACAGACATCTAAGACAGCTCATTTCACTTCTGAATCATCCAGTTAATTAGGAAACATGCGTTCGCAGAAGATTATATCTCTATCTAAGACATTGTTTTAGCTACTGCCATCAACATACACAAACATGTGTTATAGATTATATCTCTATCTAAGACATTGTTTTAGTTACTGCCATCAACATACACAAACATGTGTTATAGATTATATCTCCATCTAAGACATTGCTCTAGCTACTGCCATCAACATACACAAACATGTGTTATAGATTATATCTCTATCTAAGACATTGCTCTAGCTACTGCCATCAACATACACAAACATGTGTTATAGATTATATCTCTATCTAAGACATTGTTTTAGCTACTGCCATCAACATACACAAACATGTGTTATAGGTTATATCTCTATCAAAGACATTTCTCTAGTTACTGCCATGATACCACATACATATGTGTTATTGATTCATAATATTTCTGTTATTACCATTTTAATAGATTCAAGTTTATGAGAAGAAACATGTCAAATAGAGAATAATTCGACACTCTTCAGGTTTAATCTATTTTATTTGTTGCCACAAAAAGGTGGGCAATTAAAGCGCTCTAACTCAACCTCAATGTACCACGGCAGAATCATGTCAATTTCTGAAATAAGAGATTGGGCGAGAGAATTATAATACCATTGACTAACCGCTGTGCTCTCCACAATGATTGTAATCTGACCATGCCTGCAGCTGGTTGTACAACTATTGCTGGTGTCTCAGGTTTTGAATCTCATCTATTCTATTATAGTATAGCCATTGACTAAGTCTCATTGCTGTCGGGACATCCATATATTTGCTCCACCGCCCGTCCCAGTGTTCTCGAAGCGAATTCTGAGTGATTGCCCCTGTAAGGTGTTGATTATAAATACATTTGCTTTTCACACTAAGGATTTCGGATCACCAGATCCCGTTTCCACCTTTAGACCCCTCAGTCTCTCAATATATACATCATTACCCCATCCGTTGGGGGCCTCGGTAGCCTAGTTGGGAAAACCACTCGACTAGACTACCGACGTTCGGACAACCCGTGTTCGATTCCCGCTGGGAGCAGTGTGAATTGTACTCGTGGTTGGAAATTAAAAAAAAAAAAATTACCCCCACGGTCGACCCAGCCGTTGGCAGAAATGGGTACCAGGGTATTATCCTGGGAAGGTGAGGAATGTCGCTTCGCATCTGAGTTTCGATGCTTGAGGCTACACTATACAGAAATATCCGAACATTTCTGGATAGGCGGCCGAGCACATATGGGTGGAAACTCGCGTGCTAAGACGCCGGTTCATGTCTCGTACCTTACCTTACCTTACCCCATCCGTTCTTCTCCTCTTCTCTTAAAGAATTAAGAACAAATTTGGCGATGCCCTCTTTGTCCAGAGTAAATCCACACCCAGTGCCAGAGCTGTAACGACCTGATCAGTTATTTATTTGCCATGTATATCACCGTGCCCTGGACAGTACACCAAGGTTAGTGCACTCACTTTAGAGCCATCCAAGAGCTATATCCACTCCTGCCGCTGACACTGTCTGTCAATATTCTGTTACAAACTTTGCGAATCAGTTACCAAGAATGCGTGATTCATGTTCGTGTAACCAATCATGTTATTGCCGTCTAAGCTGCCTCTATCTCCAAATTGAATCGCTATCTGTTGCTATCAACAACAATTATTTGAATTCATTCACAGCTCTTAATATTTAATTACCCTCATTCTTCATAAAAAGAATCTTATATTTCTTTACTTCAGTGTTTATTTATTTTTTTTTTAAAAACTGGACTCGCTTTATGTAAGACAAGATTGATATCAACTGGACTCGCTTTATGTAAGACAATATTGATATCAACTGGACTCGCTTTATGTAAGACAATATTGATATCAACTGGGCTCGCTTTATGTAAGACAATATTGATATCAACTGGACTCGCTTTATGTAAGACAAGATTGATATCAACTGGACTCGCTTTATGTAAGACAAGATTGATATCAACTGGACTCGCTTTATGTAAGACAAGATTGATATCAACTGGACTCGCTTTATGTAAGACAAGATTGATATCAACTGGACTCGCTTTATGTAAGACAAGATTGATATCAAAAAGCCAACAAGATCTACACAATTTATTTGATGAAATTCTGACAGAAAATAAATAAAAAGGCCTGACCTCAACATCAACAAGACAGAAACTAGGATAATATCAAAGAAAACAAACACACACGAATGTAAAGTAAAACTAAATGGAACAATCCTGAAACAAGTGAGTAGATTCAAATACCTGGGATCAATAACACCATCAGATGGCAGATGCACTACAGAAATTAGAAGCACAACAGGACGAGCAAAAACAAAATGCCATCCAATAAATAACATCCTAAGTAAACAAATAATTGTGAATTAATGTTAGAAAACGTGACCTAAAGTGCAACATCGAGCATGCTCTGCTATATGGAAGTGAGTCATGGACAATAAATAAGACAACAAAAAGCACATTAATGGTAGCTGAGAATTTTATCAGACAAAAATGCGACGAATTTCATGCGTAGACAAAATTCCAAGTGACGAGTGTTTAAAAACGAGTTGGAGATAACCAGAAATATCGTTCAAGTCATAAGGAAGAGACAATCTACATTCATTAGTCATGAAATGCAAAAAGAAGGTATTGAGAATACTATAACAACAGGCAGAATGAATAAGAAGAAAAGCAGAAGAAAACTACATATAACAGCATATCTAGATGACATAATAAAAGATCATCATCATCATCAAGAGTCGTCTCCGCAACGAAGGTTGGCTACCATGGATCGCCATTCTACTCTGTTTCTTGCTTTGATGGTGCAGGCTGACATAGATTGACTAGTCCATCTTTTGATGTTACTTGTCCATGTTAGTCTTGGTCTGCCTCTGTCTCTTTTACCTTGTATTTTCCCTTCCAATATTACTTTTAGTAGGCTGTTGTGTCTTTTAACATGCCCCAACAATTTCATTTGTCTTGTCTTAATTGTATTTAGTAGTTCTCTTTTTATTTTCAGTTCTTTCAAAACTTCATCGTTTGTTTTCTTTTCTTTCCATCCAATTCTACCTATTCTTCTATAAGTCGACATTTCAAAGACTTCAATTTTCTGTTCTGTTTTCTTGTCCAATGTCCATGTTTCTGCACCATACAGGAATATTGAGAAGATGTAACAATAAAAGATCACTGACTGATATTATGGTATGTATGAAGGACACTAATATCTTCAGTAATAAAGAAAAGACGATGGTCATATGTTGGACATGTGATGAGAAGAGATAATAACCGAATAGCGAAGCAAGCACTCATATGGGAAACAACAGGTAAGAGGAAAAGAGGAAGACCCAGAGAGACACTGACAAGAACATTGATGAGAGAGGCAAGAGCAGCAGGATTCGGCTCCCTCAATGAGATAGAGCTGCTTGCACAGAACAGAGACAAATGGCGAGATTTGATAAAATATCTTTAAAAGAATTGAAAACTGCTAGAACAAAAATTCAGATAAGAGAAGGAGTATCTTGGTCTATGCCCTATGGGCCGGCTACGGCTCGAAAGGTCAATAGATAGATAGATAGATGAAGGACAGAGTGATGTAAAGAGAGATGATCACCCACGCCAGCAAGTATGGCATCTGATGATGGTGATGTTATACAAGATAATCTGGATAATACAAAATATTGGATAATTGTAATAATTTGTTGTCTTTCTTTATGAACATTTAGATAACAATTACTATGATTTGTTATTATTATCCGAGACATTCTGCAAAATATCCTACACACACACATATATATGGCGGATAGGCGGCAGGAACCATTTAGGCTCAATCTGAAAAGTGTTCTTTGTTGCTGTTTCCTCATAGTCCAATCCCGGCTTGCTGTTGGAGCTACTGAGTTTGTGCTCTGTGCACACCGAGTGCTGTGCTATTCTTCCGGATCGTGTTTCGATAGCCCTATTATTTACGATGAAGGATGATATCGTATAATGAAGGACAGGTCAGCTACGTTTACTTTCGGCGCCGCTTGGCCTGGTGTCTTTGGCGTGTGCTGTAGCTGCTATGATGGGGACTGCCGCTGACTTTCTTTGTTTAGATTCTTCAACAGGATGAATTTTAATTCGGATGATTCCACGGGCACGGGCGGTTGAGCAATTATGGATTTTAATTTATTTGCAGTGATACCGAGGCCTTCGACTAACCATAACCAATCATTAATACTACATGACCATGAATCCAAGGCAAGTTTTACATTTATATCTATCTCTCGCGTCCATCTTGTTATAAAAAACTGATTGAACCTACTCAATCACCCGCTCAAATTTCAAAGAAAAAGATTATTCACATTTTGCATTTACTATTAAAGAAACAAATGTTTCACTTTTGTTAATTAAAAAAAAAAAATGAGAGCTTACAGCAGTACTCACCTTTCCACTACACTTGACGCTCGCCAACCACTGTGGGGTGTCGCATTTATATAAGGCAATAATTCAACATTACATTACCGTAACATTTCTTAATTGCCTCATATTATTCAACATTATGTCCTGTTTGTTAAAAAAATATATTTACCATAAAAACACATATACCGTTCTTTGATTTTTGCCATTTAAATGAATCTGTTTCCTCATTGACAGAATGTACGGTACATTGACAAGCAAAATGTCAGCGGCGGAGGCATCGGAGGCTACGACTACTCTAATACTTTATTACAAGACATACCACAATGGCATTCCAGCTCATTGAGTTAAATGTACGCCTACACACAACCATCCTGTCCAGTCTGGTAAAGCTCAAAGTGGTTATAAATCTAATCATGTTACTATATGCCTTTAATGTCTATGGAGATGCAAACTGATGCAACTATACAACGACATTCATCGACCTTGCAATGTATAGGACAACTGGGTAGAATATTCTTGCAATAATCCCACTGGTTGCCATGACAACAGTCGTTGAACTTATTACTGGGTTTTTCTCTTATCTTTATCGTTACATAAAGAAGTATGATAAATACATGATAATAAGTAATAAATAATTGTCGAGATCGAGCCTTGTAGAGAAATATGATCACCTATGCCAGCAGGCAAGGTATTTGAGAATAATGATGATGACTATGATAATTAAGATAATGGCAGAAGTATAGAAAGAAGGTGGGCCGCTTCACTAATACCTCGCTGTACTGAGTCTTCATCTATAAAACAATTGAAACAGTTGTTAGAGATTTTAATTAACAACAAAACAGGTTTTTCTCGAAGCTTACACAGTATATAACTAAGACATTACTAATACTTATGATAATTTAAGTCACTAATTGTAGGAACTATTTTACATGGAGTAATTTGTAGTAATTTTTTTATTCGCAAATTATTTTTAATTCATCATCATCAAATATCGTGCTTGCTGGCGTAGGTGATCATGTCTATCAAGAGCTTTCCATCTCGACAGTTATTTATCATTTCTGTTGTTGACCTTCTGCCAAGCCATTATCTTAAGCTGTCTGGTATCTTTTCTCTTTGCTTACCTCTATCTCTTCGTCCCTAATTTTTTCCAGTTCTTACAATAAAAAAAAAAAGTAAAGTACCCCCGTCACGCCAAGTGGCATATAGGGAATATGGTGTTAGTGACCATATATTTTACAGACCTTCAGCTAATGATTTTTGGGGTCATGTGGTCGGTATTACGCCCGTGCCGCTTCACTTTCCCTGAAAAAAAATCAATCAGGTACCCATTAAAGGCTGGGAGAACCCAGAAGCAGCCGTCGGTTGGGATCGAACCCTACCTCTTGTCTTTTGTAATCCAGTTGACTAACCACTGAGCTATCGCGGCTCCCAATTTCCCAGTAGTTACAATGTATTCCAATTGTTATCTTCTCATTACATAGCCAAAAAATATTGATTGTTTTTTCCTAATATCGGAAATTAGCTATCTTTTTTTTCTTTGGCCTCTTTCAGAACGTTTTCATTGCTCTTCTTAGCTGTCCATGGTATTCTCAACATTCTTCTGTAAAACCAAATTTCTACAGCCCCCAGTGATTTTCTTGTCTGTCGTCCTATTATCCATGATTCACATCCATATGTTTATACTGACTACATAGCATTTAAAAACTATTTTTCATGTTTCTATTGACAAAAATGGATCGAGCAGTATTTTCCTATTTTTAATTAACGTCAATGTAAAAGGCTAGTCCTGGTCAACTAAAAACTGGCCACCATTTCGAACCCACATTCCGCCGCTGTAAATGTTTTCCATTCTGTAGAAGGAATTTCCACTTTAAAATACCAATTGCGAATATTAATGGATGCATGACTGATTTATTTAAGAAATTTATGAAGTCTGAGAAGGATGTTAATAGTTCTGGTATAAAAATGTGTTATCAGGATATCAGTTTTTGTCAACAGTCTCATCTGGGATAACACCGAGGAGAAAGATGCAGTCATCCTAACAGACGGATCTACAATATGACACCAAAGGAGTGCATGGGCATTTATAGCACGCTCGGTAGGCAGAATAGTCAAGGTAGACAGTGGTGAATACGTTATGATCACGAGTAGCATGACGATGGAGGTGATGGCAGTGACTTGGGCATTCTTCTGGTAATGTCACATGACTACACCCACGCATGTATAATGAGTGAGTCGATGAGCATGATAAGAAAAGTAGAGGCAGGCTCTACACGTATGCAATGGGTAGAGTTAATGCAGAAGAAAAAATACGTGAAGTTAAATTTGTCAACGTTCCAGGACTTGCGGGAGTACGAGGAAATGAAAGAGCGGACAGGTTGGCTAGCTGTGCTGTCGTTGAGGACGGTCAACTAATAGAATGGGCGGAAATCATCAATGAACTCCGAGATGTGGGAAGGGCAGAGGACTTCGACAACCATGAGTCAACGTCACTCCTTCGGATGAATGAGATGGGAGTTAAGATGGTCATAGCCAGAAATGAGAAACTTCGTGGTCGTGTAAGACGACTTATCAACCAACACAGACCTGGAGTCGTCAGTCGCTGGACACTGCGGGACTTGCTGAGGAGGGGATCTGAGCACCTATGGACATGTTTGGAGTGTAATGAAAATTACGCACACATAACTCACTCAGTTTTAATTAGAAAGATATTAATGTGGGAGATAAGATGAACCAAATTTGAATGAGATTTCTTTGAATGAATTTGTGAATGAAATGAGCTCTAGTCGTGTATTTTTTGTTATTCATGACAATGTCGGCCTGATATTGCAGTCACAAGGAGTCCGCGGTGAAGTCACAAGGAGTCCGCGGTGAAGTCACAAGGAGTCCGCGGTGCAGTCACAAGGAGTCCGCGGTGAAGTCACAAGGAGTCCGCGATGCAGTCACAAGGAGTCCGCGGTGAAGTCACAAGGAGTCCGCGATGCAGTCACAAGGAGTCCGCGGTGCAGTCACAAGGAGTCCGCGGTGAAGTCACAAGGAGTCCGCGATGAAGTCACAAGGAGTCCGCGATGAAGTCACAAGGAGTCCGCGATGAAGTCACAAGGAGTCCGCGATGAAGTCACAAGGAGTCCGCGATGCAGTCACAAGGAGTCCGCGATGCAGTCACAAGGAGTCCGCGATGCAGTCACAAGGAGTTCGCGGTGAAGTCACAAGGAGTCCGCGATGCAGTCACAAGGAGTCCGCGATGAAGTCACAAGGAGTCCGCGATGAAGTCACAAGGAATCCGCGATGCAGTCACAAGGAGTCCGCGATGAAGTCACAAGGAGTCCGCGATGAAGTCACAAGGAGTCCGCGATGAAGTCACAAGGAGTCCGCGATGAAGTCACAAGGAGTCCGCGGTGCAGTCACATGCTGCCCATGGTGCAGTCACAAGGAGTCCGCGATGCAGTCACAAGGAGTCCGCGATGCAGTCACAAGAAGTCCGCGATGCAGTCACAAGGAGTCCGCGATGAAGTCACAAGGAGTCCGCGATGCAGTCACAAGGAGTCCGCGATGAAGTCACAAGGAGTCCGCGATGCAATCACAAGGAGTCCGCGATGCAATCACAAGGAGTCCGCGATGCAATCACAAGGAGTCCGCGATGCAGTCACAAGGAGTCCGCGATGCAATCACAAGGAGTCCGCGATGCAATCACAAGGAGTCCGCGATGCAATCACAAGGAGTCCGCGATGCAGTCACATTGAGTCCGCGATGCAGTCACAAGAAGTCCGCGATGCAGTCACAAGGAGTCCGCGATGAAGTCACAACGAGTCCGCGATGCAGTCACAAGGAGTCCGCGATGAAGTCACAAGGAGTCCGCGGTGCAGTCACATGCTGCCCATGGTGCAGTCACAAGGAGTCCGCGGTGCAGTCACAAGGAGTCCGCGGTGCAGTCACAAGGAGTCCGCGGTGCAGTCACATGCTGCCAATGGTGCAGTCACAAGGAGTCCGCGGTGCAGTCACAAGGAGTCCTCGGTGCAGTCACAAGGAGTCCGCGATGCAGTCACAGGCTGCCCACGATGCAGTCACAAGAAGTCCGCGATGCAGTCACAGGCTGCCCACGATGCAGTCACAAGGAGTCCGCGGTGCAGTCACATGCTGCCCATGGTGCAGTCACAAGGAGTCCGCGGTGCAGTCACAAGGAGTCCGCGGTACAGTCACAAGGAGTCCGCGGTGGAGTCACATGCTGCCCATGGTGCAGTCACAAGGAGTCCGCGGTGCAGTCACAAGTAGTCCGCGGTGCAGTCACAAGGAGTCCGCGGTGCAGTCACAAGGAGTCCGCGGTGCAGTCACAAGGAGTCCGCGGTGCAGTCACAAGGAGTCCGCGGTGCAGTCACATGCTGCCCATGGTGCAGTCACAGGGGTTTCGCGAAGGCTTGAAGAATAATTTGCTATTGTGTAGCTAAATGGAAAGACAGAATGCATGAAAGAAACCACAAATAAAATTATCGACGCAGCTGTGGGTTGAAATCTTAAGCTGAAGTTTACTTCTGAGGGTCCGCGAATGGAAACAAATTTAATAAGGGGTCTGCAGTAACGGACAGTTTGAGAACTACTACGTTAATATATTGTACTTTACTGTTGACTATTGATTTTTGTTTTCACATATAGACTCAACGGCATAATCCAGAAGTAATGGTTGCAACAACAACAAAAATACATCTCCTAAATGCACAAGTAAAATAACTGAGACCTTAAAACAGGTCAGTGAATTCAAGTGCCTAAGAACAACGTTATCTTTAGAAATGTAGGTACAGAAGAAGAAAAGGTGGGATTCAGGTTGAAAATGTAAATTATTCAAACATGGTGTTGCCATCTACGTTCAAAACGGATATAAAATTAACAGCCAACTTTTATACGCATATTATTATTACGTTAATGTTAAAATGCACGTACATTATATTTGTTGACGTGTCACGTATTTTTTTACGTTTTTTATTTTTTAGGTTTTTTTTTAAAATACTAATTGTTGTTTTACGATTTTGCCTCTTTTAGAATTGTTGTTGACCGTGTAAAAACCGCTTGAAACATTTTTGCTGACGCACCACGCATTGACAGTTCTTTATTTCTCATCAGACACATGTTATCAAATATGTTATCAGAGTTGGATGTGTCTTTCATCACTTGAACTTTCGCATTACATTTAGCTGTAACAGTTTCCCAATAGACGGACCACTATTGCGCGTCCTACTCTCCGACATTAACCCTAACGTAGAGGTGTGACAGTGGTCTTCTATACGATTCTAGTCGCGATCTTACGTTATAGTGTCGAAGTAATCTTCTATCCCGTTTTATAGTGGCTAAGTAATCTTCTATCCCAGTATATAACAGCTCACTAATCTTCTATCCCAGTTTATAACAGCTTAATAATCTTCTATCCTAGTTTATCCCAGTTTACAATAGCTCAATGATCAAAGTTGAAGGAATAGACCTGGAGACAGTTCAGAGCTACAACTACCTTGGAATTACTATAACCGGTGATGGAAAATGTACAACTGAAATAAACAAAAGATTAGGAATGGCAAAAAGTAATTTTACTGCCATGAAAATTATCTATCTATCTATCTATCTAT
>JAVIAB010000046.1:51962076-51972076 GCA_032433765.1 Megaustenia siamemsis | reverse complement strand
CTTCAGCTGATATCAATTATTTTAGAATCATCATCATTTGTATCAGATAGAATCATCGTCATTTATATCAGATAGAATCATCGTCATTTATATCAGATAGAATCATCGTCATTTATATCAGATAGAATCATCGTCATTTATATCAGATAGAATCATCGTCATTTATATCAGATAGAATCATCGTCATTAATATCAGATAGAATCATCGTCATTAATATCAGATAGAATCATCGTCATTTATATCAGATAGAATCATCGTCATTTATATCAGATATAATCTATCGACATTTATATCAGATAGAATCATCGTCATTTATATCAGATATAATCTATCGACATTTATATCAGATAGAATCATCGTCATTTATATCAGATAGAATCATCGTCATTTATATCAGATAGAATCATCGTCATTTATATCAGATAGAATCATCGTCATTTATATCAGATAGAATCATCGTCACTTATATCAGATAGAATCATCGTCATTTATATCAGATAGAATCATCGTCATTTATATCAGATAGAATCATCGTCATTTATATCAGATAGAATCATCGTCATTTATATCAGATAGAATCATCGTCATTTATATCAGATAGAATCATCGACATTTATATCAGATAGAATGATCGTCATTTATATCAGATAGAATCATCGTCATTTATATCAGATAGAATCATCGACATTTATATCAGATAGAATCATCGTCATTTATATCAGATAGAATCATCGTCACTTATATCAGATAGAATCATCGTCATTTATATCAGATAGAATCATCGTCACTTTTATCAGATAGAATCATCGTCATTTATATCAGATAGAATCATCGTCATTTATATCAGATAGAATCATCGTCATTTATATCAGATAGAATCATCGTCACTTATATCAGATAGAATCATCGTCATTTATATCAGATAGAATCATCGTCATTTATATCAGATAGAATCATCGACATTTATATCAGATAGAATCATCGTCATTTATATCAGATAGAATCATCGTCATTTATATCAGATAGAATCATCGTCACTTATATCAGATAGAATCATCGTCATTTATATCAGATAGAATCATCGTCATTTATATCAGATAGAATCATCGTCATTCCATATTTTTTTTACTTTTACAAAAAGACCACACGGTACCTTTCTCTCTCTCTCTCTCTCTCTCTCTCTCTCTCTCTCTCTCTCTCTCTGCAATCAGGACTCAATCAAAGTAGGATTCCAGACTCTCACATGAAGTCAGCTGTCAGGTTAAGTGTGTTGACCGCCCCCACAGACAGAACATCACATTTAGAGTCTGCCAGATCCACTCTGATTGAACACCCGTTAAAACGTTGCACTGTGTTCTGCGCCAGTGGCCCAGAGCATCCGATTTCAGCCAGCATTTTATTCAGGTTTGCATTCCTTAGCCTTTGATTGTCCCCAATCTTCTTGCAAGGCAGCAGATGATCTTTTCTGTCGGGGGATTCTGCCCTTAGATGGTCGGCCCTCCCAGGTTTACGAGCACCATCTGCCCGAGTCACTAGAGGTGACTAACACAGACATGCACACACAAAGATAGGAGATGTGACCAACACAGACTTGCACACAGCGATACGAGGCATGACTAACACTGACACACAAGAAGATATATGACACATGACTAACATAAACATGCACATAAAGATATGAGATATGACTGACATAGACATGCACACACAAAGATATGACACGTGCCTAACGTAGACATGCACACAAAGATATGAGATATGATCAACATAGACATGCACACACAAGGATATGAAATGTGACTTACACAGATATGCACACACAAAGACATGAGACATGACTAACATAAACATGCACACAACGATATGATATATCTAATCCAAACATGCACACACCAAGATATGAGATATGACTAACATGACACACACCAAGATATGAGCCATGGCCAGCACACACACACACAAGCTAAGATATGAGCCATGGAAAGCACAGAAACACATCAAGATATGAGCCAGGGCTAGCACAGAAACACATCAAGATATGAGCCAAGGCTAGCACAGAAACACATCAAGATATGAGCTATGGCTAGCACAGAAACACATCAAGATATGAGCCATGGCTCCACGGAAAAAACACCAAGAAATGAACCATGTCCAGCACAGAAACACATTAAGGTATCCATATGCTTGGGTTTGTTGTAGTACTCTTCTTAACGTGGGAATCATCGACATACGAGACGCAGGCCCCGATTAACTGTTCCCAGGTTTCGTTCAAACAGTTGTCCGGAGATTTGAGTGTGCAGTCTGACCGGTAGAACGTTCCCTTGCATGTACAGTTCCCTGTTGACTGTCCACAGGTGTCGTTGAAACAGTTGTCCAGACATTAGAGAGTGCAGTCTGATCCGTAGCACGTCTCCTTGCACGCACAGTCTGTACCCTCCGGGTCACACATGATGTCACAGCCATCAGAACACGTCTGTCTGCACCGTAGCCCAAAATTACCATCGGTACATGTGTCATTACAGATGTAGCTAGGACGTTTACATTGTTGGCATTTTCCAGATTTTTCCTCACATAAAAGACAGACATTAAGACAAGACCCGGAGCAGTCGTGTCCACAGATCCCATGTGAACAGTTGCCGCGACACGCACCGATGATGACGGTTTATCCTTTGCAACATCCACTACACACTGCACAAAACGACTAAGAATGCCCGTCCAGACAATAGGTGTCTGTAAATGATTGCATCACACTCACCGTCAGTGCACTGTCAGCCTGCGAAATGGTCGATGAGAACTCAATCTTAATGCATGCCATTGTCGCTTGTGTGGTGATTACAATAGTGTGCACATAAATGTTTGGGTATGATATACCATTATATTGGAACACTACACCGCCACTGTCAGAGAAAGCCTGTAGAGTGGCATTCTTTACCCGAATCATAGTGCTAGCTCGATGATAAATTCGAATGGTGTGAATCTTCCGGGACGTGGCATAGTTCAGATACCAGTAAACAGAATTGGTACCACTTCTCAATTGTGTGTGTGTGTGCAGTCATTGTCATAGAGATTGGTCTTTGTTTTGCCATTAACTGCGGCCTCTGGTCCACATCCGTCCCCTGTATAACAAGCATTAAATGTGTCGGTCTGGTTTGTGATCTGTTTGAGAGCCACATTCCGATCCCCGCCAATGTAGATGGAGCAGATATTTGCAAATATCACCCCTTCAATCCGTAACTTGTTGATCAGACCAGCCCCAGAGCAAAAGACATCAATCTCGTGCTGACTAACTACAAACCTTGATTCATTGTTACATGAGGCAGAACCATTTAGTTTCACCGTGAAACTGTCCGGATCCGTCAAGTCACCCACACAAATCCCAAACCAGGAGAACGGCAAAGATTGATCGAGAGTTGCCTCAACTGATGCAGAATCCGCGTCCGGACCACATGTGGTGTCGCTGTCATCAAACAGGAAAGCAGGTTCAGACCCCTGGGCGTATTTGCAAACGAGATCCAAGTACTGACAATGGGGTCCGAAATACCCGTGCTGACAACTGTCATTGTTTGGGCATGTCCCTGTAGTCCCGTCACAAACCGAGTCACTACAGCAGTGACATTGTAACGCACAATTCTTCCTAAACCAACCGGCTGCACAAATCAGGTCACTAACTTCCAAGGCCTCGAACGAAGCCAGCAAAACAAAGACTTGATCCACAGCGGTGGTCAACGAACTGTTCACAAACATCTACTATCAAACCGTGGCCACACCTCCAAAAATCCGCCAACTCGCTGTGACAACAAACAGCGTGATGTTCAAAGTCAACACTGCTCAAACGATGGCTCGGACACGATCATGCTTCCATTTTTAGTGCCTTTATATAAACGACATAATGCAACTACATAACATATAACGACAATTTCATATTTCCTGGCCCTATCTGCCCAATGGGTACAATATTATGATTTTCCTTTTCCGCCTGACTGTTTTAATCGGTAAGACATTTTTTGTCTTTTTTCGTTGTAATTTGTGTGTGTATGTGCGACATTTTGGCATATTACTTGTTTATGTTTATCTATCCAAAATAAGCCTGAAATATGTTAACTTTAACAACAACACAGTTTGTTTGTTTCAAGTGACTAGAAAGGGCATGTTTCAGTTAATGAAGACATACGATATATTAGAAATGTTGGTTCATCTGCAAAATGTTTCTGATTTATGCAGTGAAGTAGGTTTCAATGGTAGTAAGATCAATTACTTTGTGTTGTAAACTGTCAGATCTCAAGAGACAGTAATGTAGTGATCATCATCATCATGTTTCATGCCGGTTGGCGTTTGCGATTTTGTCCTTCCATAATCTTATATCAACAGTGCATCGTATCAGTTCTGTTGTTGACTGTGATGCCATGACACCAAGCTATCTACTATTTTCTCTCTTTGTCGTCCGCGATCTCCTCTCCTTCCCTAGATTTGCCTACTTATAACCAAATATTCCACGTTTATGTTCCTCACAATGTGACCGACAGATGTTGATTGTTTCTTTCTGATGTTTTAAGATCTCTCTCTCTCTTTCTTTTTGTTGGCCTCTGAGAATTTCCTTTTTGGTCTTTTTAGCTGTATATGGAACTTGTAACGTTCTTCTGAGAAATCTCATCTCTGTGGCCTCTGATCATCTTTTCATTTGTTTGCTTGCTGTCCATGCTTCGCTTCCATATGTCAGAACTGGCCCCATATAGCACATATGAACTCTCTTTATAATTTCTATTGACAGATTTGTTGCATAAGATATTTTTCTTTTTCTGAAATGCTATTTTAGCCTGAGCTATTCTGCTTTTTATTTCTGTGGTGCACCTTCCATCTGATGTTATTATTGTGCCCAAGTATAGTAGTAATGTAGTAGTGATAAAGTTCAGTGATGATAATATGGATGTGAATCAAGAAGTACATAAAGATATAAGGCTGGGTTATTTCTAGCGATATATTTCAGGATATAGGCATGCCTATCTGCTAACCAACTCACCGAGAAGCGTCAGACATAATGTGTTAATATATTACCAAACTACAGACTGATTAAATATGTTCCCTTGCTACTTACCCTATGTCAAAACACAATATATATATATATGTGTGTGTGTGTGTGTGTATATATATATATATACTTGCACATTTGGACAGTTTTTATGCTTTTTATGTGCTTTGTGGCAATATATACAAAGGTATGTGTTTATGAATGTATGATTACGTACGCATGCGTGTATGCACGTCTGTTCGGTATGCACAAACATTGTTGCAGATATACACAGATTAATGTAGTCGCAAAGGAGCGTACAACAAATATTCCACGTGGATAAACTTATTGGCAATCAAACTCATATAAACGTATCGAGTAAAAGTAGAGTCTGGAATCTTGAGGCCACCTCCACATATTTTTAGAACCCTTCCCTTTTACTGTTTTTCACACCTGTGACCATATATATATATATATATATATATATATATATATATATATATATATATATATATATATGGAACAAGTGAACAGCACTGCAAAAGTTGATGTGCGTAATTTAATGATCGATCTTTCACACAACTTGACTGAAAATTGAATAAGAGAACAAAGGATCCCTTTGATTGAGAAAGTGTAATTTAATGATCGATCTTTCACACAACTTGACTGAAAATTGAATAAGAGAACAAAGGATCGCTTTGATTGAGAAAGTGTCATTAAAGTCGACATTTCACACAACTTGACTGAAAATTGAATAAGAGAACAAATGATCCCTTTGATTGAGAAAGTGTCATTAAAGTCGACATTTCACACAACTTGACTGAAAATTGAATAAGAGAACAAATGATTCCTTTGATTGAGAAAGTGTCATTAAAGTCGACATTTCACACAACTTGACTGAAAATTGAATAAGAGAACAAAAGATCCCTTTGATTGAGAAAGTATCATTAAAGTCGACATTTCACACAACTTGACTGAAAATTGAATAAGAGAACAAATGATCCCTTTGATTGAGAAAGTATCATTACAGAATGAAAATAGCTAAAAGTAAGGGTAGCACCACAACTCGCCTAGGAATAAATAAAGTCTTCAGCATTGTACCGTATATGTTTACATGAAGCTGTGATCATTAAGTGACAATACCTTCCCATAGAGAGGTAGTGCTGGATCCCTGTCGTAGCTTGTTATCCTATTTTCTTATAAAGCGTATGCTAACTGGTGGTGGTTTTCGTTTTAATTCGTCCTTTTATTTTGCAGCCAACGCTCCAGTCTTCTCACACGTGCTGGATGGAAGTAAGCTCCATAGAAACATCAGGCCATAAAGAGCCTTACACACAAGAAACTTCAGGACACAAAGAGCCTTACACTCCAGAAACATCAGGCCACAAAGAGCCTTACACACCAGAAACATTAGGCGACAAAGAGCCTTACACACCAGACACATTAGGCGACAAAGAGCCTTACACACCAGAAACATCAGGCCACAAAGAGCCTTACACTCCAGAAACATCAGGCCACAAAGAGCCTTACACTCCAGAAACAGCTGTAAGATGGGAAAAGGTAGACCTAGAAGACAATTGATTATTGAAATTGAGGACATGACGGAGGGGACCTTAAGGTCAGACACTAAACATGGTCAGAACATTTTATTTTCAATCTGCGCTGTAAGGCAACACAGACAGAGGAAAGAAAGAAAGTCAATAAAGTAATCTAGGCATAAGGCAGTGAAACATTGACAATGTGACATCAGGCAAAAAAATATTTGGATGCAAATTAATAAGCTTTTAGCTGTGAACATATTGAAGATACCATGGGAGGGAAGAAAAGTTTGTTTCTAACGTGGAGGTGGGAATGATCATATTGAAAAGAGCGTGAAAAACAAAGTGGAATATAAAAGAAAGCAAAAGAGATCGGTGGAAATAGATACAGAAAAGAAAAACAATGATGATAGAGTGGCACAAATGTATATCTTTTAGTCAAACGAAACACCATCTTCTTTACAAGAAAAAAATCCGTTTATTAAAGTTTGAAAATTTGTTAAAAAATAGAAATAAGTTTTTACTAAAGACAACAAATTAGCATCTATATTACTTTCTAAAGAAGAAACAACCAAGACTATGATTTAATAAAACAAATTAGAAGAGTTTGCATAAAACAATCGCACTAGTCGAATTAAAATATGTTCTTTCCATGTATTTAATTTATGTTCAAATATCCAGGTACACGATTTTGAGAACGAAAACGGCAAGCTCTCCTATCTGCCTTTCTGGCCTATTGACCACTTATCATGTGACCAACAAGCACTTTGGTCTTGCTCACTTCCTCTTCCGGTCATTCCTTCACCTGTTCAGATAAATAAGTACTTGCCTTGTGCGTGTGTGTGTGTGTTTTTGCATTGACTCTCCCAAAAACCATCAGCCTCGTCTTGCACCTCTCTGTATCTTTTCCTCAGGTGACTCTCCCAAAGACCATCAGTCTGTTCTTGCTCCTCTCTGTATCTTTTTTTCTCAGGTGACTCTCCCAAAGACCATCAACCTTATCTTACTCCTCTCTGTATCTTTTTTTCTCATGTGACTCTCCCAAAGACCATCAACCTTATCTTACTCCTCTCTGTATCTTTCCTCAGGTGACTCTCCCAAAGACCATCAACCTTATCTTACTCCTCTCTGTATCTTTCCTCAGGTGACTCTCCCAAAGACCATCAGCCTTATCTTACTCCTCTCTGTATCTTTCCTCAGGTGACTCTCCCAAAGACCATCAACCTTATCTTACTCCTCTCTGTATCTTTCCTCAGGTGACTCTCCCAAAGACCATCAACCTTATCTTACTCCTCTCTGTATCTTTCCTCAGGTGACTCTCACAAAGACCATCAGCCTTATCTTACTCCTCTCTGTATCTTTCCTCAGGTGACTCTCCCAAAGACCATCAACCTTATCTTACTCCTCTCTGTATCTTTCCTCAGGTGACTCTCATAAAGACCATCAACCTTATCTTACTCCTCTCTGTATCTTTCCTCAGGTGACTCTCCCAAAGACCATCAACCTTATCTTACTCCTCTCTGTATCTTTCCTCAGGTGACTCTCACAAAGACCATCAGCCTTATCTTACTCCTCTCTGTATCTTTCCTTAGGTGACTCTCCCAAAGACCATCAGCCTTATCTTACTCCTCTCTGTATCTTTCCTCAGGTGACTCTCACAAAGACCATCAGCCTTATCTTGCTCCTCTCTGTATCTTTCCTCAGGTGACTCTCACAAAGACCATCAGCCTTATCTTACTCCTCTCTGTATCTTTCCTCAGGTGACTCTCTCAAAGACCATCAGCCTTATCTTGCTCCTCTCTGTATCTTTCCTCAGGTGACTCTCACAAAGACCATCAGCCTTATCTTACTCCTCTCTGTATCTTTCCTCAGGTGACTCTCACAAAGACCATCAGCCTTATCTTGCTCCTCTCTGTATCTTTCCTCAGGTGACTCTCCCGAAGACCATCTTCCTTGCCTTTTCCTTGTTATATGCTTTCCTATCTCCATTGTTGTTGTTTCTGTGTTTTCTTCAGTTGTAGAATTGTCTTCTTCCCGTTGTCCTTGTGTCATTATTTCTGATTCGTTCTCTGCTTGTCCCTGCCATGTTCTTTATTTTCTGTGTTCTAATCTTAATCTTCTCCCTGGTACATTTGGGCTGTGATCTACGCCACAAACAGACAGCAATAGGTGAACACTGCGACTACTGTGACAGTGAAAACAATAGACAAGGTGTGTTGCTGTGGCTAATGAGCAGAACAAGTCAAAGCATAGTAGTGTGCTCTACTGTATAACATGCATAACAATTGGAGGTCATAATATACATAATTTAAGGTATGCTGATGATACAGTCTTAATCGCTAAGAGTGAAAATGAGTTACAAGAAATGATTGACATTATAGTGAAAGAAAGCAAAAATAAAGGACAAGCAACATTAGCAAAAAGACAGATGTGAAGGTAACTAAAAAAACAAAAGACTACACGCAATGCACAATAAAGACAAGTGGAACAATAGTATAACAGGTACATGAATTTAAATATTTGGGAACACTGTGAAACTCGAATGGTAGATGTGCAACAGAGGTGAGATGCAGAATGGCTCAGACAAAAGCAGCTTTACAAAGAAACGAGAAAGGTACCGTGCAATCCATTTTTGCCAATCATCTTCATCATGTGCAATACTTGTTGGCGTAGACGATCATGTCCTTCCACAATCATCTATCTATAGTGCATCGTATCAATTCTGTTGTTGACTGTTTCGATGCCATGACACCAAGCTATCCAGTATTTTCTATCTTTGTTGTCCACGATCTCTGTTTCCTTTTATCTTGCCAGTTGTAACCAAGTATTCCAACTTTCCTCTTCTCATGATGTGCGAGAAAAATGTTGACTGTATCTTTCTGATGTTTTTTTGGATCTTTCTTTTGTGTTGGCCTCTGTCATAACTTCATCATTAGTCTTTTTAGCTGTCCGGGTAACTTCCAACATTCTTCTGAGGAATCCCATCTCTGTGGCCTCTAATCGTCTTTTCATTAGATATTACGTTGTGTTTTGACATGATTATTCTGGGCAATATAAGAAGGTAGATTGCCATTCCTTTCCTTCTTGGCACTGTACTAGTCGGAGATCGCAGTCATTGCCTCTATACATGAGATCCATTGTCTGCCATCGCGGTGTGGGGACCATAACCGGCACTACTTGTCGGCTGCTCCCACAACACCATCCATCACCTGCTCCAATGGATTCGCGTAACCCTGATAGGGGGGTTAAACGGGAGCTCAACCTTCCCAAAGGTCTCTCGAAGACTAGCGGAAGAAAGGAGACGCCTTACTCCTCACTTTGGAGGGGCACAACTCTAACCCGCTAACCTGACAATTTTTGACAATAGAAACAAAAACAGGAGTTATTAAATGGAATGTAGAGAAAGTCTTAACATATGGATGTGAATCATGGACAACGTAACAACATACAAGAAAA
>JAVIAB010000046.1:51947076-51957076 GCA_032433765.1 Megaustenia siamemsis | reverse complement strand
TAATCCTGCCCAGGCCACAGGGTTTATGTAATGAGTGTTCATGTCACGTTTACATACGTCTATAATTTGAGTTTTGGGCGCTCCTTAGTTCTGATGCCATCTGCTAGTTGTCCATATACTATATCTTTTGGTACGCGGCCAGGCTAGCGTAGCCTACGTTGTTTGATCAGCGTGTAAATTTTCGGGAGGCCTATGCGAGTCATGACCTCCATTTTTATCACTTTATAAATCCTAATGATACCAAGAATATGATGCAAGCATCTCTGTGGAATGCATTTATCATTCTATCCTGCTTTGCAAAAGTTGTCCAAGTTTCGTTGCCGTACATGATACTAATGATGCAAGCATTGTCAACCGCGGTCTTTGTTTTAATTATTAGTTTGCTGTTTTGCCAAACACGCCTAGAAAGACGTCCGATGGTGGTAGTAGTTTTACCAATGCTGGTGTTGGGGAGCAGAAGCGCCTGCGACCAGCGTTCGCAATAGCAGGGTCGGCGCACCATCAGCTGACCAAGACCTAGCAGTTCTACCTCCTCGTGGTCTCCCCTGGTAACAGTCTGCGTCAAACCAGACTGGCTAACAGAAGTTAGGATCGACGTGTTCCCTGTAGTGGTGGCTGTTACTGATTGAGGACCCAGTATTGCAGTACCTCTGGGCTGGACTGGTAGTTTCCCAGCGTAGCCTGGGACAGACGAACTCCAACCTTTCCAGTAAGCGCCGGGAATGTCAAGAAAGCCATTACGACCCGCCACATCAATGAATAAAGGGGCAACAAGCTCGTATCAACTCGTGGCAATCCATCATCAACAACAACAACAACCAATGATGGTGTTAATTTTTGTATCTAAAGATAGTCTGTTGCCGATGATTGATCCCAGGTAGCTATACTGCTGCACGACATCGAGTATGTAGCTGTCGATAAAGATTGCAGGTGTTGCTTCAACGTCCTGACCGAGTATATCAGTTTTCTGTAAACTTATTGTAAGACCGAAGTCTCTACTGACATGCGAAAAGTGATGTCCGACGGCCAGCTTTGGAGTTCCTGACTTTGCGTGACATGTGCAGTGTCTTCAACAAATAACATGTCTCAAAGAGAGATATGTCTGATTTTGGATCTTGCCTTTAGTCGAAAGAGATTGAACGATCGACCATCAGATCTAATATGAAGATAGACTCATTCGTTCGCATTTGAGAATGCATGTTTTAATAGAACAGCGAAAGAGATTTCAAATAGGATCGATCACTGCGTATGATGAAGGGTTGTGATGTGCTGCCGTCGTATTGAATGGCGCCCTTCATATCCTCATGAAACGATTTGACTAGCGTCAGTAGAGTACGTGTGCAGCCTATTTTGCAAAGTATTTTGGAAAGACCGTCCCTGCTGACAAGGTCAAATGCTTTTGTAAGGTCGATAAAGACGAGGAAGATAGGCTTTATTTGCTCTCTTGATTTTTCTTGAAGTAGACGTAAAGAGAAAAAATCATGGCTGTAGTTAATCTTCCGGATCTAAAGCTTCATTGTGATTCAGGATATACGCGTTCTGCGAGTTTTTGAAGTCTTCCGAAGATGACACTGGCGAAGGTCTTGCCGACGATGCTGAGCAAGGAGATGCCTCTGTAGTTGTTGCAGTCGCTTCTATCTCCTTTATTTTTGTAGAGAGTTACAATCACGGAGTCTCTCATATCTTGAGGAATGGCTTTCTCTTCCCAGCATTGATGTAGTTCTTCGAGCAGGGGAGGTAACAGAACACTTTTGCAGAATTTGATCAGGCCGGGTTGGATCCCATCTTGTCCCGGCGCCTTTCCGGAGGCTAAGCTATGGATGCTTCAATATATAACTCTTCCATGTGTGGGAGACATTGGATGGCGAAAAGGGTGGTTGTTGTAAAGGTGTTTTCGATGGAATAAAGTGATGAATAATCTTCCACCCATCTTTCCATCTGTTTGCCGCCAACCATTATTTTCTCCCCAGTCGATATCTTTAATGGGCCAATAGTATATTTTATTGGTCTTTGGGCTTTCTTTACGCCATCATACATTACTCTTAGGTTTCCACTTTGGGATGCAGTCTGGATGCAGTCGCTAAGCTGGAGCCAATACTCATTTTCCCAGCGTTGAGATGTCTGCTGGAATTTGTTACTGGCCAATTTAAGATCCTGCCGAGTATTCACATTAGGTACGCGCTTGTGATCTAAGAAGGCCGTTCGTTCAACTTCGATTACGAGTGTTATGAAAATAATGGGTCGATGGGTTATTAGAGAAAGCAGGAAAAGTATAAAAACAACAGAGATGACAACAGAAGACACGAAAGACCAGAAACTGCATTCCCACTCGTCGCTGAAAGCTAAACTGTAGAAGATACCACTTCTTTCAGGAAGATAATTAGTGTCTCTTAGTAAAAAAGAAAAAAAGTAAAGTACCCCCGTCACGCGAAGTGGCGTATAGGGAATATGCTGTTAGTAACCATACATTTTACAGACCTTCGGTACATGATTTTTGGGATAATGTGGTCGGTATTACGCCGTGCCGCTTCACTTTCCCAGAACAAAATCCGGTACCCTTTAAAGGCTGAGTGATCCCGGAAGCAGTAGGTTGATACGAAAACCCTATCCCTTGTCCTTTGTAGTCCAGTTCACTAACCACTGAGCTATCGCGGCTCCCATGTGTCTCTTAGACCTGCATCAAAAGTTGACGATTGGTCACAACAAATAAATATAAAGGTTTGACTAAAACAATAACAATGAGAAAATTAATAACAACAAAAGACACGATTATTTTGTATCTTACTGTAAATAGATGTTTCCTTTTGAGCAGATTGTGTAGAATCCCTTCAGGCATTCTGGACTGCATAATGGGTAGTTTCCGTCATCCTTCCCGGCGCAAGAGTTGGCGGATATGCTTAAACATTCTGACAATCAAAACATAGATCAGATTTTGGAAGGAATAAACAAATAATTGCAGTGCTACGGTAAAGCTAGTCGCAAGGAGTCAGTAGTGAGGTGTAACGTACGAGGTATGGTGACAGCTTTACAAAATATGAACACAACAGAATACTGATGTTTCGACCTACATGTGGCCTTCTTCATTAAACGAGAACAACAACTACAAACGATGAGGCACAGATAAATACTGCTACATCTAGGATGAACGAGACAAGTAAGTTAAAGTGATGTAGACCGAAGGATAAGAGATAATATGATGTACAAGTGAATCCCTCTCTGATCTCAAAATGACCATTGGGGAAGAGAACTGCATCTGTCCTGAGATAGCAAGCCTTACATAGACTGCGAATATAGCGGATCGTTCCACGATGGCTGTTGAGGGGAAGCAGGAGGCGGCTCCTAACTAGCATGTCTCGGAGGTAACGATCACGCTTGAAGGTCACTAATGGGGCGTCGGGAAAGAGAAAATGGGTAGTAGAGTCAGATTGGAGAATGTGGAGGTAGCGGTGAATGTCCCTGATCACCGCATAGTGGTGTGGGAGATGGGTGACGGCGAGCACTACTCTGTCAGAGGAGAGGGAGGCGGGTAGAGGAGGTGAGAATAGCCTGGTGTGAGGTGCGGAGAACTCGTCGGATAGCAGGAAGAAGAGCTGGTTCAGGATAGAGGCGTCGGAGATGGTTGTTTGGGCAGACCCTTTTTCTACATGCTGCCTAAGATAAACACGACTCGCCCGGACGACCTATTGTCTCTTCCATCTCATGTCCCACAGTTCTCATTTCTGATTTCCGTTACAGTAACCTTCAACCTATAGTCATGGACCTCCCTTAATATGTCAAAGACACCAACGAGGCACTGAACATTTTAACCGTTCTTACCATTTTTCCTGACAGTAACTACCGTCTCTTTGTCATGGATGTCTGCTCCCTGTATACCTATATTCCCCACACCGACGGCCTTATAAATTTTGTCTGAAACAGTGAAGCAAACCTTCTGTCGTTACTGAGGACCTCCTCCTACCGGAGCTGGTTCTTAACCTCAACTCTTCAATGGCAACTATTTTACCTAGATCAGCAGTGTGGCGATGGGAACCAAAATAGGCCATAGCTGTACCTGTCACTTCATGAGTTACCTCGATCATCGAATCATCATCTACCAGTGCACTCTTCCCCTTTTGTATCGTAGGCACATCGATGACTGCATCGGTCTGACTGACCTTTCTGAAGAGCAATTATCTCTATACATCGAGCATGTTGGACATATTCACCTCTCGATCTACATCACCTCCCACCTTTCCACCTGCTCTGTCTCTTTCCTAGAGATCACAGTTTCCTTGGATGTCTCTGGTCTACTTACCTCGACCTTCTACAAACCTACTGACTTCCATTGTTTCCTCCGATACGACTCTTCTCAACTGACATCCGGCAAGAACTCTCTGCCCTATTCTCAGATCCTTAGACTTCGTCGCCTTTGCCAGAACGATGTAGATTTCCTACATAACGCCCACCTGATGCTTGACTACTTCCGTCGATGCCTCTATCCTGTATCAACTCTCCTTCCTGCTCTCCGACGGGGTCTCCGCACCTCACGCCAGGCTGCTCTCACCCCTTCTACCCCCCCCCCCCCCTCTCACAGGGTAGTGCCAGTCCTCACCCATCACCACCACCACTATGCAGTGATCAGGATATTTCACTATTACCTCCACATTCTCCACTCTGACTCCACTACTCGTTTACTCTTCCCCGATCACCCATTAGTGTCTTTCTAGCGTGAACGCAACATTTGTGGCTGGTTAGGAGCTGCCTTCCTCCCCCCTCCTCTCCTCAACCAGCGGTGAACGATCGGCTGCAATTCCAGTCTATGTTAGACTTGTAACAACGTCCTCCGGACAGATACGGTTCACTTCGCTAATGGTCTTCTTGAGATCAGAGAGGGATTCACTTGTACATCGCGAAATATATATATATATATATATAAACATAACTATTCCATCATATAGTAAAGTACCCCCGTCACGCCAAGTGACGTATAGGGAATATGGTGTTAGTGACCATAAAGTTAACAGACCTTCAGCACATGATTTTTGGGGTAATGTGGTCGGCATTACGCTCGTGCCGCTTTACTTTTCCAAAAAAAAAACCGCTACCCATTAAAGGCTGGGTGAACCGGAAGCCGTCGGTTGGGATCTAACCCTACCTCTTGTCCTTTGTAGTCCAGTTCACTAACCACTGTGCTATTTCGGATGCCATTCCATCATATGTAAGAGATGTAAGTTGACCTACACAGGCGAATCAGGAGGCCGTTTGACATCACTCCCGGATATAGGCATCCCTATACCATCCCACTTTAACTTACATGGCTATCATGGAAAGTCATGGGTGTCCTAGTTACTGGCCTGGTGCCATGTTCCTCTGACAGCTGAAGTCGATTTGCTTTAGAAAATCGCCTGATCGCCCGGATAGATTTCTTCAGTCCACGGGGGATCAAATTTCCCTGTCCATCGGGTACCTCCTCCTCTCACTTCATCTTCCTTTTTTTTCTTTTTTTAACCCGACTCTCAACACTCTTTTCCCTCCCCTCCTCTGGTGCTGCCCTCCCCTACCTCTATACTTATCGTCTTATGCCATTTTCTGGGTGTATACTGCATGTCTCGATAGTCCTCTATCACTTTTCGCCACGGTAACTGCACTTTGTCCGGCTGGCTCGTCATCTTCTACTCCCCTGAATATCTCCTATCAACACGTGTCCTTCATTTTACCCGACCTATCAACCATGACCCCTGGGATATGCCGGCTGAATCTGGTTACTTTAACACCCTCATGAATATCAAATCTTTACCTGTGCCACGCTTGACCGCTTCACAACCAGTCGGACCTCTGGTATAACCACGTTCTTGGTTATCAATTTGGCATACCCCCCCCCCCCCCACGGCATTTGATACCCATCTTCCATTGTCAACAGACGAACTATTATCAGCTAAGTCTAATTTTGATGTACAATTATTTTTCTACACTTATACTTTCATATCTCCACATTTCACCTATCCTCTAACATGTAACACATCTCGTTCTCTCTCATTTCATTATCTCATCTCTTATCCTTCGGTCTACTTCACTTTAACGTACCTGTCCCAATCATCCTAGATGTAGTAATATTTATCTGTGCCTCATCGTTTGTTGTCGTTTTTCTCATTTTCTGTAGAAGGCCGCATGTAGGCCTAAACGTTAGTATTTTGTTGTGTTCATTTTTTTTATTAAGCTGTTATCATATCTTATATTTTTGTAGGTTACACCCACAACTGGCTGTTAGGATCAGATCTTTTTATGGATCCAAAGATCATTATTATCAATCGTTAAAAAAACTGTTCATCATCATCATTATTACTGTTATCTTCTACATCATCATAGCCATCACGATTATCAGTATAATTGCAATGTGGACCTTCATCTACACATCAATTACCATCATCATTGACATCATGAATATGACAGCTACTGGCATCATCTTCACCACCAATAGCAACACCATCAACATCACGTCATCATCACCATTACATTATCTTATTCTTCCTATACACCCGTTCAGACACCGAGAAGCATCCTATTTTGCAGCTGACACATTTCTCACAGCTTCAGCCATTATCATCCCATATAGATGAAGTTTTTTGTTTTGTAAAGATTGTATGTTTCAGCGTTAATGATTAGACAAGGCCAAGTCAACCTTTCGACTCTAGATGCTTAAACCAGCCAGGTTTACTAGATATGTAGCAGTAAGAACATTAGGAGTAAGAGTCGATGTCATTGGAGACACACACTGTAGCAAGACGGTAACTAAATGCCCAACAGATGTGTTAAGGAGTTAAACATAAGACTTTGGATTTGCTTTAAATCATCATCGTGTGCCCTCTCCGCAACGAAGGTTGGCTACTTGGATCGCCATTCTACTCTGCTTCTTGCTTTGATGGTGCAGGCTGACATAGATTGACTTGTCCATCTTTTGATGTTACACGTCCCCAAATCTTACAACTCTTAACAAATTAAAAGTCCAATATAGGCCAGAGAGATGGGATTTTTCAGAAGAATTTTGAAAGTTCCCGGTACAGCTAAAAAGACCAATGAGGAAATTATCAAAAAGAGGCCAATACAGAAAGGGAATTCTTAAAAAAACATCAGAAAGAAACAATAAACATTTTTCGGGCACATCCTGAGAAGAGGAAAGTTGGAATACTTGGTTACAACTGGCAAAATAAAAGGAGAAAGAGATCACGGACGAGAAAGAGAGAAAATACTGGATAGTTTGGTGTCATGGCATGGAAAACAGTCAACAACAGAACTTATATGATGCACTGCAGATAGAAGAATGTGGAAGGACATGATCGCTTACGCCAATCGGTATGGCACATGATGATGATGAATGGCGTTTACCAGCCATGCTCTATTGAACACAGTGAGTATGGCGAAAAGGCACGTAGGACGCTCCTCTCGCCCACTGCACTCTAATACATCGACTCATGACTTAACTTGCTACTGCATTCAAATATACGCGAGCGAGAGATTCAAGTTGACGAAATGCGAATACCCTCATAAAACGGTCACAGCCTCTCCTTGCATTATCGACTCATCTAAAACACAAGTTTGTGACGGTTGTCAAGAAGCGATGACAAGACGTTTCAGTTCTAGTGTTCCCAAGGCAGATCCCAGAAATGGGTCAATGCCCTAAAGACGATGTTTGTGCCCTATGTTTTCCATCCACCTCAGCAGACAAAGAAGTGAACTGACGACTCTTATGACGCATTAGTTGTTCCGGTATATATGCCACAAGCTTACTCACAGGTCGAAGAGTCTACAATTATAAATGTGTGGTATATTTCACCTGAACTCTTTCTACTAAAATTAATTAATTGTTTACTTTAAAATAAATTATCTTCAATGTCTTGATTAATTAATTGTTTACTTTAAAATAAATTATCGTCAATGTCTTGATTAATTAATTGTTTACTTTAAAATAAATTGTCTTCAATGTCTTGATTAATTAATTGTTTACTTTAAAATAAATTATCTTCAATGTCTTGATTAATTAATTGTTTACTTTAACATAAATTATCTTCAAAGTCTTGATTAATTAATTGTTTACTTTAAAATAAATTATCTTCAATGTCTTGATTAATTAATTGTTTACTTTAAAATAAATTATCTTCAATGTCTTGATTAATTAATTGTTTACTTTAACATAAATTATCTTCAATGTCTTGATTAATTAATTGTTTACTTTAAAATAAATTATCTTCAATGTCTTGATTAATTAATTGTTTACTTTAAAATAAATTATCTTCAATGTCTTGATTAATTAATTGTTTACTTTAAAATAAATTATCTTCAATGTCTTGATTAATTAATTGTTTACTTTAAAATAAATTATCTTCAATGTCTTGATTAATTAATTGTTTACTTTAAAATAAATTATCTTCAATGTCTTGATTAATTAATTCATGACCATGATTCCCCTATAACCCTATGTCGTATTCTCTATGTATCAGTTACACTGTTGATCTTTTCCCGCTTAAAAACCGTCCAATTATCCAAATATTTTTTTCCGTTTTTCTATCTCTATCCTGTCTTTCACGCATTTTACTTTTTCTCTTGATATTAAGTAGTCTAAATTGTCTGTTTTGCACACATTCCCCTCATATATATAGACTTCAAAGTTCTACTATAATCTCAGTCTCTTTAATCTTCTTCATACAAGTTTTTTTTTCCCATTAATATTGTATTAGAGCAGCAGGAATCGGCTCCCTCAATGAGATAGAACTGCTTGCACAGAACAGAGACAGATGGCGAGATTTGATAAAATATCTTTAAAAGACAAATTGCTAGAACAAAAAAATTCATATAGGAGAAGGTGTATCTTGGTCTACGCCCTATGGGCCGGTTACGGCTCGAAAGGTCAATAGATAGATAGAATATTGTATGCTGTACAATGGTTATCGAGAAACATGGACATTAGACTAGAAAACAGAACAAAATAGTGAGGCCTTTGAAATGTGGATATATAGAAGAAACTGTAGAATTGATTGGGAAGAAAAGAAAACGATAAAGTCTTAAAACAACTAAAAATTAAAATAGAACCACAAAACACAATTCAAACAAGGCAATGAGATTTTTGGCACATGTTAAAAGACACAACAGCCTACTAAAAGTAATCTTGGAAAGGGAAAATACATCGTAAAATAGGCAGAGGCAGACCAAGACTAACGTGGACGAGTCACACAAAAAACAAACAAATCAACCTATGACAGCCTGCACCATCAAAGCAAGAGACAGAGAGGAATGGCGCTCCATGGTAGCCAACCTTCGATGCGGAGACGACACTCAATGATGATGATGATGACGATACTAACAATCTATTATTACCCATTTTACCATTTTCTGAGTCAAATGCAAGAAAACAAACCAAACATGTCTGCCCTTCTCTATCTCTCTGAGTCTTCCCAACTGCTTTATCACGTATGTGGTTTCCATATACATTCGAGTTACTACCAGACAACAGTCACATCTAATGAGGTCCTTCTTTCCCAACCTAGTGTACTGTGTTTATTCTCCTCTTGGTGCTTCCCAAACTGGGTTTTATTTTCCACAAAGTTCAGTAGCCTCGGTAAACCAGCTTCTAACATTTAGACCAATCAAGAATATGATTTATTTGGTCAACTTTTGACATACTTATATTTATAACCGTTTAAATAAAATTAGTTCTAGTCAAATTTGTCTCACATAACACGGAATTTGGTTACTCCGAATGTATCTATAACTGAATTTTGGATGAATATTGGATGATGTATTTGTTATTATTATTATTGTTATTATTATTATTATTATTATCGTTATTATTATTATTGTTATTATTATTGTTCTTCTTCTTCTTATTATTATTATTGTTATTATTATTATTGTTATTATTATTGTTCTTCTTCTTATTATTATTGTTATTATTATTGTTATTATTATTGTTTTTATTATTATTATTATTATTATTATTATTATTATTATTGTTATTATTGTTATTATT
>JAVIAB010000046.1:51754576-51942076 GCA_032433765.1 Megaustenia siamemsis | reverse complement strand
GAAGCAACCAACATTTGTCGGGCACATCATGAGAAGAGGAAAGTTGGAATACTTGGTGACAACTGGCAAAATAAAAAGAAAAGAGAGATCGCTGACGACAAAGAGAGAAAATACTGGATAGCATGGTGTCATTGGCATGGAAAACAGTCAACAACAGAACTGAAACGATGCACTGTGGATAGAAGATTGTGGAAGGACATGATCGCCAACGCCAACCGGTACGATACATGATGATGATAGATTACCTATTTTGAATCGTCAGACCTTGCACATGATCCTATTTTTATCTCGTCTCCGGTTCTTGTTCTGGTCAAGTCGATCACTTAGCGAGGAGAAAGCTGATGCCTGCTATTATTGCCTCTCCGGCCAGTGCTCCTTTTAGTGTTTCTCAAGGTTGGTCCTTTTATAGCCATTTAACCTCTGGTTCTCTATTTCAAAATCCTGATCTCTTTTTCTATGACAATGAATGTTTCGGTGGGGGGGGGGGGGGGCAGCTTTGTCGGCTACCGTTGAATCGTTCATAGCAAGAGGAAGAAATGTTCTATCTATCTATCTATTGCCCTCTCGAGCCGTAGCCGGTCCGTAGGGCGTAGACTAAGATACTCCTTCTCTTATCTGAATTTTTGTTCCAGCAGTTTTCAATTCTTTTAAATATATTTTATCAAATCTCGCCATTTGTCTCTGTTCTGTGCAAGTAGCTCTATCTCATTGAGGGAGCCGAATCCTGCTGCTCTCGCCTCTCTCATCAAAGTTCTTCTCAGTGTCTCTCTGGGTCTTCCTCTTTTCCTCTTACCTGTTGTTTCCTATATGAGGGCTTGCTTTGCTATTCAGTTATTATCTCTACTCATCACATGTCCAACATATGACCATCGTCTTTTTTTTATTACTGAAGATATTAGTGGTTGATTGGCGATTTCTCTAATTTCCTCGTTTGTTTTGAATTCGTTCCATACTATACCAAGTATTTTCCTTACACATTTATTTTCGAATGCGTTCAACTTAGTTTCTATATCTCTTGTTGTTTTCCAGCTTTCACACGCATAAGTAAGGGCTGATAGCACATTTGATTTGAATATCCTGAGTTTTGTGTTTGATGCTGATGAGTTTTGATTTCCACAACTTTTCAAGGCTTCTGAAAGACATTGCTGCTTTAGCTATTCTGATTCTAATTTCTTTGCTTGTATCCCCTTCTCGATCAATGTGACTTACAAGATAGATAAAGTGATCGATCTCTTCCACTGGTTTGTTTTCCATGTATATTTTATCGTCTGTTGGAATTAAGCTTCTCTCTCTCTCTCTCTCTCTCTCTCTCTCTCTCTCTCTCTTTCTCTGCGATCAGGACTCAAACAGAGTAGGATTCCAGACTCTCACATGAAGTCAGCTGTCAGGTTAAGTGTGTTGATCGCCCCCACAGACAGAACATCACAATTAGAGTCTGCCAGGTCCACTCTGATTGAACACCCGTTTAAGCGTTGCACTGTGTTCTGCGCCAGTGGCCCAATGCATCCGATTTCAGCCAGCATTTTATTCAGGTTTGCATTCCTTAGCCTTTGATTGTCCCCAATCTTCCTGCAAAACAGCATATGATCTTTTCTGTATGGGGATTGTGCCCTTAGATGGTCTGCCCTCCCAGGTTGACGAGCACCATCTGCCCGAGTCACTAGAGGTGACCAACACAGACATGCACACACAAAGATAGGAGATGTGACCAACACAGACATGCACACAGCGATACGAGGCATGACTAACACTGGCACACATCAAGATATATGACACATGCCTAACATAAACATGCACATAAAGATATGAAATATGACTGACATAGACATGCACATAAAGATATGAAATATGACTGACATAGACATGCACACACAAAGATATGACATATGCCTAACATAGACATGCACACAAAGATATGAGATATGACAAACATAGACATGCACACACAAAGATATGAGATGTGACTAACATAGCCATGCACACACAGGGATATGAGATATGACCAACATAAACATGCATACAAAGATATGAGATATCACTAACCCAAACATGCACACACAAAGATATGACACATGACTAGCACAGATACACACTAAGATATGACACATGACTAGCACAGATACACACTAAGATATGACTAAACACATACACACAGAAAGATATGATACATGATTAACACGGACACACCAAGATATGAGATATGACTAACATGACACACACCAAGATATGAGCCATGGCTAGCACAGTGTGACTCATCCATGTAGGATAATGGGAGGTAGAGCAGGAAAACTATCTTCAGATGATGAATTAAACTTTTCATGACTTTAGTGTTTTCATGATTGATCTCAAGCCCAATTTTTCTGGCTATTGATGATAGTTCATTTGTGTTTTCCTGCATCGTTTTTATCTGACTGTTGATGAGAACTAAGTCATCATCAAAGTCGAGGTCCTCCAAATCGTCTCCTTGTATCCATTCGATGCCTTTATTACCAGTGCAGCATTTCTTCATTATGAAGTCCATAACAACTCCAAATAACAAGGGCGATAAAATACATCCTTGTTTAACCCCAGTCTCTATTGGGAAACATTCGCTCAGTCCTTCCTCTGTTCGAACTGCACATGTGTAACCATCATACATGTCTTTGATAATATTTATGATTTTTGATGGTAAACCATATAGCTTCAGAATTTTCCACAAAGAATCTCTATGAATACTATCAAATGCTTTTTTGAAGTCGATGAATTTAAGTACAAAAGGTAAGAAATGTTACGAACTATAATTTATGTTTTCTAAACGATAATTCTAATGAATTGTTTCAAGTATTTATATAATCGAGATTAATCTTTATAATCGTAATCCAATTTACGAAACAAAATATATTTGCTTTACCAGGACGTGAAACTGCGCCCCCGTGTGTTACAGGGGTCTCATTATGAGGGAGGTAAAGAATAGTGACGCTGTGACCTTCCAGGCATGTCGTAAGAGGCGACTGAGGAGGTTGATCGATGGCTTGACAAGCTGTCATTGTAAAAAGTATTGTTATGGAAACAGAGCCATAGATTTTAGAGCAGTGATCTCTGCAATATGTGCCGTTTTAGCACGCACGGTTTCTGTTTTTGAGATTCTGGTTCTACCCTATGTGCCGTCTCCGGCTCGAGAAGACAATAGATAGATAAAGAGACAGACAGACAGACAGACAGACAGACAGACAGACAGCCAGACAGCCAGCCAGACAGACAGACAGACAGACAGACAGACAGACAGACAGACAGACAGACAGACAGACAGCCAGACAGCCAGCCAGACAGACAGACAGACAGACAGACAGACAGACAGACAGACAGATAGATAGATAGATAGATAGATAGATAGATAGATAGATAGATTAGATAGATAGATAGATAGATAGATAGATAGATAGATAGATAGATAGATAGATAGATAGATAGATAGATAGATAGATAGATAGATAGATAGATAGATAGATAGATAGATAGATAGATAGATAGATAGATAGAAAATAAAACGTTACTTACATTTAAAATTTCCCCGTTGCCGGTCAGAATAAAAATAGATACTTTACGGTAGTCTTCACCTGTCCACTTGTCTTGATGCTCATCATCTACCTGTATACCATAAGGGTGAAACTTATATAAGGTCACAGCTCAACTTAACATTACCGTAACATTTCCACATTACGTCACGTCAACCCACATAAAATCTGGTTTGTTCCAGAAATCGCTAGTGTCATGAACATGTTTTGCACTTTCAAATAACATACACAGAAAGAACATGGCACCTTTCATTGGCATCTATTTTCGTATGAACATATAAAAGATATGCTCATATTCACAGTTAAATGTATTGTATTTTGAAGAAGCTGTCACAGACAAGTAAATAAAAAACATTCAGGCATAATAATGTGCATGACCGATTTCTAACAAATATATGTAAACTCAACTTTACTCTTATATTAAGACTTTTCGGTGCATGGTAGATTTATATTTTCAAAGTAAAATTACTCTTATGGGCGTTAACTATCTTCATCATCATCATCATCATCATCATCTTCATTATCATTATAATCATCATCATCATCATCATCATCATCATCATCAAGTACTATACTTGCGGTGGTCATGTCTCTCCATAACTTTCGATCTTTCGACAGTTATTTATCTTTTCCGTTCTTGACCTTCTGCCAAGCCATTCTCATATGCTGTCTGGTATCTTTTCTTTTTGCTTCCCTCTATCTCTTCGCCCCTCAGTTTTCCCAGTTGTTACAATATATTCCAGCTGTTCCCTTCTTATTCCATGACCGAACAGTGATGATTGTTGGTTCTTAATATTAAAAATTAGATTTCTTTTTCCATTGGTTTTATTTCGGAACGTTTTCATTATTCTTCTTAGCTGACCATAGTTTTCTGAACATTCTTTTCCTGTTGTACATGATTCATATTTATATGTTAATATTGGTTCTAGATAACATTTAAGAACTCTTTTTCTTGTTTGTATTGTCAAAAATTAATTGCACAGTATCTTCCTAATTTTTGGAAAGCTGCTTTACCCGAGCTATTCTGCAGCTCACCTCTGTTGTACATTTACAAACTGAGATTTACATTGTTCCAAGATATTTAAATTAACTTAACTATTTAATATAATTCCACTTATCTTTAGTGTGCACTGCGTTGGTGTATTTTTCTCTGTTGCTACCATCACTTCTATCGCTTTGCTATTGAGGTTGGATCCTTTATTTTTGCTAACATTCACTATAATGTCTAACATATCTTGTAACTCATTTTAACTCTTAGCGATCACGACAGTATCGTCAACACTTGAGGTTATTTATGTTATGAGCTAAACTATTTTTCCAGCATGTTCTCTATGGATCTTAAAATAATTATTCTATACAAATTGTACTAATTTTGGTGACAGCACACTACTTTGTTTAATGCCCAGTTTAATTTTTTTATGCATTTCCAATGTATTCCCAGTTCTTATCTCCACTGATTGTTGCCAGTTCTTAATTATGCTGAAATCTTGTCTGTCAACGTGTCTGCCTTTTAAAATATTGACTAAAGATTGAAGAAACACAACAAATGACTCCCCTTTTCTTCAGCGATCAACTTTTGCTGGACACCAACATCAGCACGGGTCACAAATTGGATGCTACTCTTGGGGTCTTTGTCGGTTCCGATCAGATTTTTGCGCAAGACTGATTATGTAGGTAGCATCTCTCGCTGTTGTCGGCTGTGCTATCTTTTAAAACTTGTCTATGTAGTGTTATCTATTGCTATACGCATTTATATAGACTTGAATATTGATATATGTCCTTGATGGTGCTGAATATTTTAATGTATGTCCATATGGTGTTGAATATTGATATATGTCCTTGATGGTGCTGAATATTGATATGTGTCAATATATTTTTTTAGCATATGTCAATAATGTGTAACCTTTCAGTAAATGTCCAGTTGGTGTGGTCATGTAATATAAGTCCAGATCATGTTGTCTTTCAGTATATGTTCAGTTCGTGTTGTCTTTCAGTATATGTTCAGGGGGCGTTGTCTTCCAGTATATGTTCAGATCGTGTTGTCTTCCAGTATTTGTTCAGATCGTGTTGTCTTTCAGTATATGTTCAGATCGTGTTGTCTTTCAGTATATGTTCAGGGGGCGTTGTCTTCCAGTATATGTTCAGATCGTGTTGTCTTCCAGTATTTGTTCAGATCGTGTTGTCTTCCAGTATATGTTCAGATCGTGTTGTCTTCCAGTATTTGTTCAGATCGTGTTGTCTTTCAGTATATGTTCAGATCGTGTTGTCTTTCAGTATATGTTCAGATCGTGTTGTCTTTCAGTATTTGTTCAGATCGTGTTGTCTTTCAGTATATGTTCAGATCGTGTTGTCTTTCAGTATATGTTCAGATCGTGTTGTCTTTCAGTATATGTTCAGATCGTGTTGTCTTTCAGTATATGTTCAGGGGGCGTTGTCTTTCAGTATATGTCCAGATGGGATTGACTTTCAGGGTATGCCTATATGGTGTTGTCCTGTATTATATGTCCACATGGTGTTTTCTTTCAATACATGCCTAGATGGTGTTGTCTTTCAGACTATTCCCAGGTGTCTGCATTAAAATTCAAGGTTTTTTGTAAAGCTGACGATAAGGTTGAGAAATGATGTGTAGATAAAACTGGTTTGATAACAGCCTGACGTAGGTGGGGGAGATATAGCAACAGCTTTACGTTAGTGGGGGAGGTATAGTAACAGCTTTACGTTAGTGGGGGAGGTATAGCAACAGCTTTACATTAGTGGGGGAGGTATAGCAACAGCTTTACGTTAGTGGGGGAGGTATAGCAACAGCTTTACGTTAGTGGGGGAGGTATAGCAACAGCTTTACGTTAGTGGGAGGGTATAGCAACAGCTTTACGTTAGTGGGGGAGGTATAGCAACAGCTTTACGTTAGTGGGGGAGGTATAGCAACAGCTTTACGTGGTGGGGGTATAGTAACAGCTTTACGTAGGTAGGAAGGTATAGAAACTCCTTTATGTGGGTGCGGGTATAGTAACATCTTTTCGTGGATGGGGGAGGTATAGTAACAGCTTGACGTAGGTGGGTGAGGTATAGTTGCAGGCTTGCGTAGATTGTGGAGGTATAGTAACAGCATCACATAGGTGTGGGTGGTATGCTGACAGTTTCATGTTAATATGTCTTAATCTAAGGCTAACTTTCTTTGTTTCTTTATATTTCTGAGTTCATATATACTGTCATATTCTGGCTCTTATTTCATTCCTCAGCATTTCACTGCTATGACTAATTTCAAGTACAGCGTTACTTAATTAGAATTATGGGGTTAGTTTGACTTAGTGGCAAAAACCACAAGGAGAAACAATCAATGACAATGTAAAATATAGGAATCAATATTTGGCATTTCTATCAAATCATGAATTATTTTTGAACAAAATTAAAATTGATTTACTGATTTCCACGAGTTGATACGAGCTTGCTGCTCTTTGACCCATTAGATGTGGCGGGTCGTAATGGCTTTCTTGACATTCCCGTCTCTTACTGGAGAGGTTGGAGTTCGTCTGTCCCAGGCTATGCTGGGAAACTACTAGTCCAGCCCAGAGGTACTGCAATACTGGGTCCTCTATATCAGTAACAGCCACCACTACAGGGAACACGGCGATCCTAGCTTCTGTTAGCCAGTCTGTTTTGACGCAGACTGTTACCAGGGGAGACCACGAGGAGGTAGAACTGCTAGGTCTTGGTCGGCTGATGGTGCGCTGACCCTGCTATTGCGACCGCAGGCGCTTGTGCTCCCCCCACAAAAGTAAAATAGATTACGAGATGGTCATGCAATATTTTAATATTTAGGCCTTCTTTATCATCACTTGACTATAGTGCATTGATTTAGCTTGTTCCAATTGTTTATGGTAGACCATCAGTGACGATCTCATTGAGTCGCTATATCACAAGGTTAAGTTGTCACATCATTATTTTCTTTTCATTTTATGTTTCTTTTTATTATCAACATCACGCGAAACTAACATCGCTTTGCAATCATGAGATGAGATGGGAACATGTCAAAATAATTGTGACAACAGGAAAACTCGGTGAAACTAGAGATAAAAGAAAAGTGGCAATCAAATAAATGTCTTGTTTAAACTAGCCCCAAAATATTTCACTTACTCGTCTCACTTACGAAACGATATGTAGGTGCCAATGAGAGCTGTACTGCAGTTGACTGAATTGTTTGATTACTGCGTCTTTTGGTCTTCATCAGCTGACTTCGGCTCAATATATTTGTATATTTGGTTGTGTCCCTTCTTCGATTCCTGCTGACATACAAAAGTTGCGTCTGTGTCCGACTGACTAAAATAAAATGCAATGCTACATGTTTAACTCTTTCCATACGTTTCGACGCACCAGGCGCCATACCCATATCGGCCAAATACGTTTAGACGCACAGTGCGTCACACGTAATGTGTAAAGTGTAAACTACCATCAAACCATATTATTTTTATATGTTTTGTATCACAATGGTTTTGGTGAAATATAATTTCTTGTTTAATTATGTAAAAATGTATATATATATGAAGTGTTAGATATAAACATGTAGAAACTATTTAAAAGCATTAAACATTTTGTCTCTATGGTCTCTACCCCAAAATTGATTTAAAAAAAAACATTCCGCACTGAAAGAGCTAACAGTCATTTAAAATAATAAAAAAAATGTTTAATGTACGTTCCATACATGTATAAATATAATATCTTGATATCATCATCAATACTGGCGTAGGTGATCATGTCTCTCCACAAATTTCGATCTCGACTGTTATTTATAATTTCTGTTGTTGACCTTCTGTCAAGCCATTCTCTTAAGCTGTGTGGTATTTTCTCTCTTTGCTTCGTTCTATCTCTTTGTCCTTGAATTTTCCCAGTTGTTACAATATATTCCAGCTGTTCTCTTCTCATTACATGGCCAAAAAATTATGATTGTTTCTTCCTAATATTGGAAATTAGCTCTCTTTTTACTTTCACCTCTTTCAGAACATTTTCATTACTCTTCTTAGCTGTCCATGGTATTCTCAACATTCTTCTGCAAAACCACATTTCTACAGACTCTAGTGATTTTCTTGTCTGTTGTCCTATAGTCAGTGATTCACACCCATGTGTTAAGACGTATAATAATATAATATATATAATATCTTGATATACGTGTATAATATATCCGAGGGAAAGGTTGGTCTTGAGGCAAGACCCCGGTCTCGAGACAGAGAGGTTGTGAGTTTGTAACTCGGCTTCACCATTTGGGAATTATATTTATGATTTCTGTATGCGACAACCATCCCTGGACTAAAAAAAAAATATATATCTGCATAATGTTCAGTTTTCTAAAATATCATGTCAAGGTCAGTGTTGCAACAACAATCTCTTAACATCGAAGTAGCAAGATGACGTTCCAGACCGATGGACATCGTTTTGTCCCACTTAAGCAAATTCCAATTAAACGCTCCTCACATGAAGCTCCCGCGCTCCACTTTTAGCGTGAATGTAGAGGCTACAAAACCTGTATGGTCACATCCTTCATTTGAAAGGGGGTTGTTGCATTGTTCATTTTTAGGAGAATAATGTGTGTCATGAGTTGAAGCGTTGGTGCTTGGGGTGTTTTATCAGAAGAAAAAAGGCGTTGTTTATTTTTGAGGTGAGCAATATTTGTGTCTGACGTAGGTTTTTTTGGCGGGAAATAAAAAGGTTGTTTATATTTTGAGGGGGGGGGGGGGGGTGGTTTGGGTGGGAGGGGGGTTTGGGGGAAATGTGGCTATTGTGAATTACGTGTTGTCGAGAATTACTTTTTAGATGAAGATGAAGAAAATAAATCGGAAAAAATGAGAAAGCTGCAAAGTTTGGTAGTAAATAAGTATACATGAGTGATAATTTAAAAAAAAAAAAGATTTGAATATAAAATGTATTTATATAAACAACATGTAACAAAATATATAACACAATATTTATAACACAATATTTATAACACAATATTTATAACACACTATATATATATACATATAACAATATTTACAACACACATGAAAAACTTAATTTTACAGGCAACACAAATTACAGAGTTACTTAACATTACCGTAACATTTCCACAATAGTCACGTCAACCCACATAAAATCTGGTTTGTTCCAGAAATCGCTAGTGTCATGAACAAGTTTAGCACCTTCAAATCATATGAACACAGAAAACACGGCACCTTTCATTGGCATCTATTTTCCAGACCGATGGACATCCTTTTGTCCCACTAAAGCAAATTCCAATTAAACGATCCTCACATGCACCTCCCGCGCTCTACTTTTAACGTGAATGTAACCACAATAACAAATTACATTACAAATGTCAAACCAACGGCTTACCACAAAATACATTTTGTTTGATAAAAAAGACGGGGTTGGGTGCTTAAGGAGATGGTGGAATGAACCAAGGGAAAGAGGTAGAAGATGCATCTTCGAAAGGAAACACCTCATCATCTGAGACTGTGCTCCAAAATTTTACCAGACGAAAGGCAGGGGGTACGTTCCCATGAAGAAATATGAGTATGGTTGTGAAACGACATGGCGAAATGGTTCGATTCCTACTGGGAGCAAAACTTGCGGTTGTGAAACGACATGGCGAAATGGTTCGATTCCTACTGGGAGCAAAACTTGCGGTTGTGAAACGACATGGCGAAATGGTTCGATTCCTACTGGGAGCAAAACTTGCGGTTGTGAAACGACATGGCGAAATGGTTCGATTCCTACTGGGAGCAAAACTTGCGGTTGTTAAACGACATGGCGAAATGGTTCGATTCCTACTGGGAGCAAAACTTGCGGTTGTGAAACGACATGGCGAAATGGTTCGATTCCTACTGGGAGCAAAACTTGCGGTTGTTAAATGACATGGTGAAATGGTTCGATTCCTACTGGGAGCAAAACTTGCGGTTGTTAAATGACATGGCGAAATGGTTCGATTCCTACTGGGAGCAAAACTTGCGGTTGTGAAACGACATGGCGAAAGGTTCGATTCCTACTGGGAGCAAAACTTGCGGTTGTGAAACGACATGGCGAAATGGTTCGATTCCTACTGGGAGCAAAACTTGCGGTTGTGAAACGACATGGTGAAATGGTTCGATTCCTACTGGGAGCAAAACTTGCGGTTGTGAAACGACATGGCGAAATGGTTCGATTCCTACTGGGAGCAAAACTTGCGGTTGTTAAATGACATGGTGAAATGGTTCGATTCCTACTGGGAGCAAAACTTGCGGTTGTGAAACGACATGGCGAAATGGTTCGATTCCTACTGGGAGCAAAACTTGCGGTTGTTAAATGACATGGTGAAATGGTTCGATTCCTACTGGGAGCAAAACTTGCGGTTGTGAAACGACATGGCGAAATGGTTCGATTCCTACTGGGAGCAAAACTTGCGGTTGTTAAATGACATGGTGAAATGGTTCGATTCCTACTGGGAGCAAAACTTGCGGTTGTTAAATGACATGGCGAAATGGTTCGATTCCTACTGGGAGCAAAACTTGCGGTTGTGAAACGACATGGCGAAATGGTTCGATTCCTACTGGGAGCAAAACTTGCGGTTGTGAAATGACATGGCGAAATGGTTCGATTCCTACTGGGAGCAAAACTTGCGGTTGTGAAACGACATGGCGAAATGGTTCGATTCCTACTGGGAGCAAAACTTGCGGTTGTGAAACGACATGGCGAAATGGTTCGATTCCTACTGGGAGCAAAACTTGCGGTTGTGAAACGACATGGCGAAATGGTTCGATTCCTACTGGGAGCAAAACTTGCGGTTGTGAAATGACATGGCGAAATGGTTCGATTCCTACTGGGAGCAAAACTTGCGGTTGTGAAACGACATGGCGAAATGGTTCGATTCCTACTGGGAGCAAAACTTGCGGTTGTGAAACGACATGGCGAAATGGTTCGATTCCTACTGGGAGCAAAACTTGCGGTTGTTAAATGACATGGTGAAATGGTTCGATTCCTACTGGGAGCAAAACTTGCGGTTGTGAAACGACATGGCGAAATGGTTCGATTCCTACTGGGAGCAAAACTTGCGGTTGTTAAATGACATGGTGAAATGGTTCGATTCCTACTGGGAGCAAAACTTGCGGTTGTGAAACGACATGGCGAAATGGTTCGATTCCTACTGGGAGCAAAACTTGCGGTTGTTAAATGACATGGTGAAATGGTTCGATTCCTACTGGGAGCAAAACTTGCGGTTGTGAAACGACATGGCGAAATGGTTCGATTCCTACTGGGAGCAAAACTTGCGGTTGTTAAATGACATGGTGAAATGGTTCGATTCCTACTGGGAGCAAAACTTGCGGTTGTTAAATGACATGGCGAAATGGTTCGATTCCTACTGGGAGCAAAACTTGCGGTTGTGAAACGACATGGCGAAATGGTTCGATTCCTACTGGGAGCAAAACTTGCGGTTGTGAAACGACATGGCGAAATGGTTCGATTCCTACTGGGAGCAAAACTTGCGGTTGTTAAATGACATGGTGAAATGGTTCGATTCCTACTGGGAGCAAAACTTGCGGTTGTTAAATGACATGGTGAAATGGTTCGATTCCTACTGGGAGCAAAACTTGCGGTTGTGAAACGACATGGCGAAATGGTTCGATTCCTACTGGGAGCAAAACTTGCGGTTGTTAAATGACATGGCGAAATGGTTCGATTCCTACTGGGAGCAAAACTTCCGGTTGTTAAATGACATGGTGAAATGGTTCGATTCCTACTGGGAGCAAAACTTGCGGTTGTTAAATGACATGGTGAAATGGTTCGATTCCTACTGGGAGCAAAACTTGCGGTTGTTAAATGACATGGTGAAATGGTTCGATTCCTACTGGGAGCAAAACTTGCGGTTGTTAAATGACATGGCGAAATGGTTCGATTCCTACTGGGAGCAAAACTTGCGGTTGTTAAATGACATGGCGAAATGGTTCGATTCCTACTGGGAGCAAAACTTGCGGTTGTTAAATGACATGGTGAAATGGTTCGATTCCTACTGGGAGCAAAACTTGCGGTTGTGAAACGACATGGCGAAATGGTTCGATTCCTACTGGGAGCAAAACTTGCGGTTGTTAAATGACATGGCGAAATGGTTCGATTCCTACTGGGAGCAAAACTTGCGGTTGTTAAATGACATGGTGAAATGGTTCGATTCCTACTGGGAGCAAAACTTGCGGTTGTGAAACGACATGGTGAAATGGTTCGATTCCTACTGGGAGCAAAACTTGCGGTTGTTAAATGACATGGTGAAATGGTTCGATTCCTACTGGGAGCAAAACTTGCGGTTGTTAAATGACATGGCGAAATGGTTCGATTCCTACTGGGAGCAAAACTTGCGGTTGTTAAATGACATGGCGAAATGGTTCGATTCCTACTGGGAGCAAAACTTGCGGTTGTTAAATGACATGGCGAAATGGTTCGATTCCTACTGGGAGCAAAACTTGCAGTTGTTAAATGACATGGTGAAATGGTTCGATTCCTACTGGGAGCAAAACTTGCGGTTGTTAAATGACATGGCGAAATGGTTCGATTCCTACTGGGAGCAAAACTTGCGGTTGTTAAATGACATGGCGAAATGGTTCGATTCCTACTGGGAGCAAAACTTGCGGTTGTTAAATGACATGGCGAAATGGTTCGATTCCTACTGGGAGCAAAACTTGCGGTTGTTAAATGACATGGCGAAATGGTTCGATTCCTACTGGGAGCAAAAACTGCTGTTGTGAAACGACATGGTGAAATGGTTCGATTCCTACTGGGAGCAAAAACTGCTGTTGTGAAACGACATGGTGAAATGGTTCGATTCCTACTGGGAGCAAAAACTGCTGTTGTGAAACGACATGGTGAAATGGTTCGATTCCTACTTGGAGCAAAAACCTGCTGTTGTGAAACGACATGGTGAAATGGTTCGATTCCTACTTGGAGCACAAACCTGCTGCTGTGAAACGACATGGTGAAATGGTTCGATTCCTACTTGGAGCACAAACCTGCTGCTGTGAAACGACATGGTGAAATGGTTCGATTCCTACTTGGAGCAAAAAACTGCTGTTGTGAAACGACATGGTGAAATGGTTCGATTCCTACTGTGAGCAAAAACTGCTGTTGTGAAGTCCGTGCTGGCATCGGTTTCCTGTGAATGAATCAGATCCATATCTGAATGTTGCCACAATATTTTAAAAGGTGACGTTCATCTTTCCTGACGTCGGAAGCATCGTTTTGCAGCGGTATAAACACGACATGTCTACACGGAAGAAAACGTCAGTGGAAAAGAGAAAACAGATTTTACAGAAGGGTGGTTTCCTGTGTGCATTGCTCAGCCTGATCGTAAATATTGTGAAAGGCGTTTTGGGGGTATGAAAGATGGAGGTATGAAAGATGGAGGTATGAAAGATTGAGGTATGAAAGATGGAGGTATGAAAGATGGAGGTATGAAAGATGGAGGTATGAAAGATGGAGGTATGAAAGATGGAGGTATGAAAGATGGAGGTATGAAAGATGGGGGTATGAAAGATGGAGGTATGAAAGATGGAGGTATGAAAGATGGAGGTATGAAAGATGGAGGTATGAAAGATGGAGGTAGGAAAGATGCCAAAGAAAATGACTTTGATCGATCCTCGTTAGGTCGAGTCATTAATTCAGATACAGAGCATATATACACCAGTAGACTCACTAAACGACAAGTTGCGAGATCTCGACAGGCAAATACAGGATATTTTCGACACAACTTGCGAGATCTCGACAGGCATATACAGGATATTCTCGACCGGGCAGAGTTAGCCCCTAGATAAAATATGAGACTCTATCATCAAACTTTGCAGCGCAATATAAATCGTCTTGATCAACACAAACACAGACAGATAGAAGTAGTGGACATCAAACTTTGCAGCATTATATGAATCGTCTTGATCAACACAAACACATACAGATAGAAGTAGTGGACATCAAACTTTGCAGCGCTATATGAATCGTCTTGATCAACACAAACACAGACAGTTAGAAGTAGTGGACATCAAACTTTGCAGCGCAATATGAATCGTCTTGATCAACACAAACACAGACAGATAGAAGTAGTGGACATCAAACTTTGCAGCGCAATATGAATCGTCTTGATCAACACAAACACAGACAGATAGAAGTAGTGGACATCAAACTTTGCAGCGCTATATGAATCGTCTTGATCAACACAAACACAGACAGATAGAAGTAGTGGACATCAAACTTTGCAGCGCTATATGAATCGTCTTGATCAACACAAACACAGACAGATAGAAGTAGTGGACATCAAACTTTGCAGCACTATATGAATCGTCTTGATCAACACAAACACAGACAGATAGAAGTAGTGGACATCAAACTTTGCAGCGCTATATGAATCGTCTTGATCAACACAAACACAGACAGATAGAAGTAGTGGACATCAAACTTTGCAGCGCTATATGAATCGTCTTGATCAACACAAACACAGACAGATAGAAGTAGTGGACATCAAACTTTGCAGCGCTGTATGAATCGTCTTGATCAACACAAACACAGACAGATAGAAGTAGTGGACATCAAACTTTGCAGCGCTATATGAATCGTCTTGATCAACACAAACACAGACAGATAGAAGTAGTGGACATCAAACCTTCACCAACCTCGAGAGTGAGTGATTCATCGCCGCCTCCTCCTCAACTCTAGTAGTAGATAAAGAAACAAGTTTTAGAAGAAAAACCCACAAAGTTGGTCGAGGAGAAAAGAGATTGATTGTCGGCAGTCACGGGTTGATCCCACGTGACAGCGCAAACTTTGTGTAGTCTCAGAACCGAAAAGAGGAAATCTTTAATCTGTTGGTCAAAAGTTGGAAGAATGGGGAACAAAAAAGAAGTAGCCAAGCTTTTAAGAAAGCGTTACTATAGAGCGGGGCTACCAAGTTCGTATGGAGGAGTTGATGGTTTGCAACGTGGTTCTAAACTCAACTCAAAGACTGTTAACGCATGGTTGATGAACCAGGTCACTTATTATCTTTATAAACCCATTCGACGAAAACTTCCGAGACGAGTTACGATAACGGGTGGTATCAATCAACAGTTCCAAGCTGACCTTAAATAGACATGTGTCAATTAAGAATATTTAATAATGGGTATTTGTATCTCGTCACTTTGCATTGACATTTTAGTAAGAATATTTAATAATGGGTATTTGTATCTCGTCACTTTGAATTGACATTTTAGTAGGAATATTTAATAATGGGTATTTGTATCTCGTCACTTTACATTGACATTTTAGTAGGAATATTTAATAATGGGTATTTGTATCTCGTCACTTTACATTGACATTTTAGTAGGAATATTTAATAATGGGTATTTGTATCTCGTCACTTTGCATTGACATTTTAGTAAGAATATTTAATAATGGGTATTTGTATCTCGTCACTTTGCATTGACATTTTAGTAAGAATATTTAATAATGGGTATTTGTATCTCGTCACTTTGCATTGACATTTTAGTAAGAATATTTAATAATGGGTATTTGTATCTCGTCACTTTGCATTGACATTTTAGTAAGCATGCCTGGAAGATTTCAATCAAGACAAAACTTGCACAAAATCTAACCGAATCAGTCAGTAAAATATTTGCAAATAGAAAATCGATACATTTTCAAAGGATAAAGATTCGGAATTTGTCAACAAGACATTTTCTAGATTTCTCAAAGACAAAGGTGTTCACTTCTACACTACTGAAAACGAAAACATAAAGGCAGCTATAGTTGAACTTTTTAACCGTACACTAAAAGAGAAAATGTAGTATAGTTCGTTCAGAAATTCGTGCCCACAGAATTTATTAATTATCTCGGAAACTGTTTGATGAATCTCTGTAATTCTTTTTTGTTAAATATTATTTTATTAACCGACCTTCAATCTGATTTTTTTCCCTACTGTCATGCATTTAGGAAAGATTTTTGCATATTTGAGGTATATAAAAATATGATTTTCTTGCTTGTCCTAAATTTTAGGATTTTACAATACCCGCATTTGTTGTAATCAACTCACCAATTAAAAAGACAAATTTCACATGCTCTCCACACAATCTTGGCACCGTTTCCCACTCTTAACTTGTAAGACCCGCACCACTCCGAGGTTTATTTTTTAGGTCATTTCATTTCCGGTTTCTTGTTAAATTGGTCCACAAGCGTATTTTGACAAAATATTGACTATTAATGTACATACCTTTATGTGTGATAATTGTTGCGAAGTGACTACTTGATTTTTAAAACCATGAAGAGTTTAAAGTGTAAATTCATCACTATGCAAAAGGTAACTGTGTTATTTTACAGGCATTTTGGCAGGGAATCTAAAAGGTCGTTGGTTATATTACGATATCAAGAAACCAGAAAACAGAACACGGGCAGCTCTAAATATAGATAGAAGGTCTTTCAATCGATGGATAGGACAGAACTTTGACTCTGCAGAGGCGACGGTCAAGCAAGGAAGAAAAATGAAAGTTGATGATTTTGACAAAGATGTTATTAGACGTGAAATTTTGAAAATGTTTGAATCGAATCAACTTGTTACACTGCTCAAACTTAAGTTCGACTGCAATTAGAATGTGATATTGAAATCTCAAAAAAAAGGCTCTTTGGAAGATCGTAAGAGGCGTTGGTTTAACTTTTCGAAAATCTGCTTGTGGTAGAAATATTGTTTGTGAAAAACCACACCTGACAGCTGCCTGAAACAAATACCTGAGGCAGATCTGAGTGACGAATGGAAGGCTACGATATAGTATATTTTAATGGAACGTGGGTCAATGCTCATCATACATATGAGGAAAAAATGGCAATCAGTTGACAGAGAAAATAAAAGAAGCATTCCCAGCAGCAAAGGACAACACATTATAGGGGTACATGCTGGCAGTAGAGAGAATGGTCTTGTTAATGACACACAACTTATTTTTCAACCAAAGTCTACAGACAATAGGGACTACCACACTGAAATGAATGGGCGTATTTTCAGAAACTGGATAGAGAACACTCTACTCCCAATTCTGGATAGACCTTCATGTCTTGTAATGGACAATGCATCCTATCATAATGTGGTAGCACTGGAGGACAAAGTTCTTAATTCGTCAAGCACAAAAGATCAAATCATCACGTGGCTTAGAAAAGAAAATGCTTCCTTTCAAATCACCCAGTTAAAACCAGAGTTGTTGCAACTTGTTAGACAAACTAAGAAGACAAAGTTATATCAAATTGATAAAATAATTACAAAGTATGGCCTCACATCTCTTCGCCTCCCACCTTATCATTTGTACCTCAAACCAACAGAACTTGTGTGGGCTAAAGTCAAAGGGCAAGTTGTTGCGCAGAACACGACGTTTAAAATTTGTGATGTTAAAGAATTGACGCGTGATGCCCTCTCAACGATAGACATTGAATACTGGAGAAAATGTGACGACCATGTGCTCAGAGAAGAGGAACAATACTGGAGAAAATGTGACGACCATATGCTCAGAGAAGAGGAACAATACTGGAGAAAATGTGACGACCATATGCTCAGAGAAGAGGAACAATACTGGAGAAAATGTGACGACCATGTGCTCAGAGAAGAGGAACAATACTGGAGAAAATGTGACGACCATGTGCTCAGAGAAGAGGAACAATACTGGAGAAAATGTGACGACCATATGCTCAGAGAAGAGGAACAATACTGGAGAAAATGTGACGACCATATGCTCAGAGAAGAGGAACAATACTGGAGAAAATGTGACGACCGTGTGCTCAGAGAAGAGGAACAATACTGGAGAAAATGTGACGACCGTGTGCTCAGAGAAGAGGAACAATACTGGACAAAATGTGACGACCATATGCTCAGAGAAGAGAAACAATACTGGAGAAAATGTGACGACCATATGCTCAGAGAAGAGGAACAATACTGGAGAAAATGTGACGACCATATGCTCAGAGAAGAACAACAATACTGGCAACAAGATGGATTGCAGTTTGTCCAACCGATAACAGTTGTTAACCTCTTAGAGACTTCTGATTCGGAATGACATATGTATGACATGTGCACAATTTTGTTGATGATACTCTTACTATTTACTGTCTATGTGTGTTTGATGTTCTGTTTGTTCCATAGATTTTGTTAATGACACGACTGATATTTGGCGAATATGTGTCCTTGATACTTTGGTCAAAGTTTAGCTATCTCTATGACGAAGGTATAAAATCAAATAAAAAATGTTGCCCTCTTCAGAGTGATACGGTTACACCTTTGGCTTGCATTGTTAGAAAATTAACATAATTTACAGTAAAATATAATGTTTGGAGCACGTGGCTTGATATTTGTCCTAAAATTATATAACAAAAAACGATTTGTGCAAAATTTAGACTATTTTTGTACATAAATGTTATAAAAAATGAAGGTCGGTGAAAAAAATAAGATTTCATGACAACGAATTAGATAAATTCATCAAACAGTTAACAGTTTCCGGGATAATTGATGAACTCTGTGGGCACGAATCTGTGAACGAACTATAGTAGTTTACGAAGACGAATACATTTATATACGTGCATGTAATACAGACTCTCATTCGCAACTATAATCATTCATAACATAAAAGTATTAAAGTGGTTCCTATTGAAGTTAATCTAGAGAATCAAGAAGTGGTGTGGCAGAATTTGTATAAAAAATTAAACATCCCGAGAGTACTCCATAAGCCGAGTTGTGGGGGATAGAGTCAGGATTTGCTCAGAGCAAACATAATTTTGTGAAATGTTACACTCCAGCCTGGACATAGGAGGTGTTCACGATGAGTCATGTAGACAGAACACTTCATATAACATATGTATTGAATGATAATGGAGGTGAAGATTTGAAAGGTTCGTTTTACAAGAAAAAGATCCAGAAAGTCGTAGACAAAAAGTGTTTCGCATAGAAAGTATTTTTCAGGAGCTTCGGAGAGCTAGTGGAAAGGAATATTTAGTAAAGTGGTTCGGGTACAAATCCTAATTCAACAGTTGGGTTTCAGCCAATGATATTTCGAGCTACAGACTGAGAATGGAAATTGATGCAGAGGAGGGCACTCTCGAAAGAACGGTTCTGTGCGAGGAAGTGATACAAGAAGAAACAATAAAAAAAAAGTGAAGCGTTTGTCACTGTGGGCATTTTTAGAAATCAATTCCCAGGCTAGAGCTTGTGTTCATGTCAGATGTTGCTTGTATACACTTTCGTCGAGGTGTCGCTGTTAAATCTGACTCGGGGAAACGAGTTAGACAAGTCGAAAACCTGGGTGGCCTTGCTGAGCAGCTCTCTCGGGTACATGCTCCCTAATCAATCCTAGAGAGTACACAAAGAGTTGCTATGTGACTTTACCGAGTAATATTTCAGCTTTGACATATCCCGAATATAATCCCAGCCATTTTTTTGTAAAGTTACCCCAGTTTTTTAACTCAGTTCACAACACGAAGTGGGTCTAGTTGAAATACAATTTCCAAACAGTTACTTCAATGTGCTCTCAGGTAAAGTATGATTGGAATACTTTCCGGGAATGGACAAGACTACAGATGTTGATGATGACGTCGTTAGACACCCCGTTATTTTTATCGTGACTGAGGTTTTGTACATTTCACCCGGAGATTTTATCAATATGCTGAATGTGCTGAATGAGCTGAACATGCTGAATGAGCTGAATGAGCTGAACATGCGGAATGAGCTGAATGTGCTGAATGAGCTGAACGTCCTTAATGAGCTGAATGAGCTGAATGTACTGAATGTGCTGAATGTGCTGAATGAGCTGAATGTGCTGAATGTGTTGAATGAGCTGAATGTGCTGAATGAGCCGAGCATGTTGAATGTACCGAATGTGCTGAATGAGCTGAATGAGCTGAACATGCTGAATGTGCTGAATGTGCTGAATGTGCTGAAAGTGCTGAATGAGCTGAATGAGCTGAATAAGCTGAATGTGCTGAATGTGTTGAATGTGTTGAATGAGCTGAATGTGTTGAATGAGCTGAATGAGCTGAATGTCCTGAATGATCTGAATGAGCTGAATGTGATGAATGTGTTGAATGAGCTAATGAGCTGGATATGCTGAATGAGCTGAATGTATTGAATGAGCTGAAAGAGCTGAATGAGCTGAATGTGCTGAAAGAGCTGAATGAGCTGAATGTGCTGAATGAGCTGAATGTGCTGAATGAGCTGAATGAGCTGAATGTGCTGGTAAGAATGGAACTCGATCAGACTTATAACGGACTGAGACTTACTTCAATAGGCCCACTAAGAGAGCACTAGATAGGCTACATAACAAAGGTTCCACAATCAGGGTAAGCTGCAACATATTTTAGCGCTACCCGCATATCAGTTTAAATACACCGAGACCAAGTGAACGCTATTTAGTGAAGATGTGGGTGATCTGATTCGTAAAATGCGTATTGTGACATTGTTACTCCAAGACCTTTTGGGGATGTTATGGAACCATTGTTAAGAGCCGTGCCAATTATCGATAGTACACAACCATCGGTGTTTCGAGTTTACATGAAATTTCATTATCTTTCATTGAGTTGGTTTTCTTTTGATACGGTGATAATGATTATAATCAACGAGCTAGGAAAATCAGTGCCATTTTCAAGTGGAAATTCAATGGTGACAGTTCACTTTCGAACTCGGAAACGAATTGATCTAGAGTAGATACCACACAATTCGTGCGTCATGTGGAAACTTCGGAGAAATCCAAAACTGTATGAAGACTTTTACGCCAAACAGGCAGGAAGTGGTTTATCTATTTTTGTAAGAGGTTGGAGTCAATGAGAACGGGGGTTTGGTATTGTTTTTTAATGATCTTGGTCGAATGATCTTCCCGATGCTCAAATCAGGTGGTGAAAGTCTTTTGAGGGGAACTGGCAACACAGGGTTACAGGTGGCTCAAGATGCACTAGCACATCGACAAATTGGTGAATCGTTTATAGAAAGAGCAAAAGAAGGTGCATTATGGTTGTAAAAGGGTGCGTCTGATCGCATGACCAGTAATCAATCAGGTCAAGAGATGAGGAGAAGGAAACGAACGAGACCATGTCTCCCGGTTGAACATCTCTGTAAACGAATAAACCGACGCTTACGGTACAAGAGGGAGCCGCGATAGCTCAGTGGTTAGTGAACTGGACTACCACGGACAAGGGGTAGGGTTCGATCCCAACCGACGGCTTCCGGGTTCACCCAGCCTTAAATGGGTACCGGATTTTTTTCTGGGAAAGTAAAGCAGCATGGGCGTAATACTGACCACATTACCCCAAAAATCATGTGCTGAAGGTCTGTAAAATATGGTCACTAACACCATATTTCCCTATACGCCACTTGGCGTGACGGGGGTACTTTACTTTACTTACTTACGGTACAAGCGAGCACTCGATCATCTCAACGGAGGACAAGGCGAAAAAGAAAAATTAGGAGAAATTTCGCCGGTGATATTTTCGTGTAATGGCCCTTATTCACCACAACACTTGCAAATGTCTTCACTTTGGTCTGAATATGTTTAGCGTGCCTCCGACACAGATGGCAAGCGAGGGTGGGTAGTTTATTGATATTCATTCTTTAGTATCGCCATCACCAAATACCCTGATTGAGTTTCTGATTTCTTTAGTGGCGGGGAGTACTTAGACCTCTTTAACACGTGTCTACATCTGAAAGCAAAAGTAACTTTCGTTGATCCACTACCAAATGATGCTGATGTTGCTCCCATCAATTATTATTAACAGAGTCTATTCTCACAAGCTGATGTGTCTTTGAACGTAGCGTTGATCATCCCTAGTGAGAACACGCATCCCTACAGAGCCTGCTTAGAAGTTACTTTGAACTGTTGGATGGATGCAAAAATGAGTCTTCTGGCTTCGAGTCTACTACAGAGACACCACAACAAACCTACTGAGACTCAAACAGAAACCATTTCTGGTAGAGACAAATGGCGTGATCTGGCTAGTAAAGGTAATGAGCTGGATATGAAAGGGACTGCCACACGTTGATATTTTCGAAAAGGCCTGTTATCTTCTGAATGGTATTACGATTAATCAAAACCAACACCCTTAAAAGATATATTTTGTCTCATCAGTCACGACAATACTCCAGCATCATCATCATCATCATGTGCCGTACCGGTTAGCTTAGGTGATCATGTCCTTCCACAATCTTCTATCTACAGTACATCGTATCAGTTCTGTTGTTGACTGTTTTCCATGCCATGAAACCAAGCTATCCAGTATTTTCTCTCTTTGTCGTCCGCGATCTCTCTTTCCTTTTATATTGCCAGTTGTAACCATGTATTCCAACTTTCTTCTTCTCATGATGTGCCCGAAAAATGTTGATTATTTCTTTCTGATGTTTTTTAGGAGCTCCCGTTTTGTGTTGGCCTCTTTGAGAACTTTTCATTGGTCTTTTTAGCTGTCCAGGGAACTTTCAAAATTCTTCTGAGAAATCCCATCTCTGTGGCCTCTAATCGTCTTTTCATTTGTTTGTCTACTGTCCATAATTCGCTTCCATAGGTCGGAATTGGTTCTATATAGCACCGATGAACTCTCTTTCTCATTTCTATTGACATAGATTTGTTGCAAAATATATTTTTCATTTTCTGAAATGCTAATTTGGCCTGAGCTATTCTGCTTTTCATTTCTGTGGTGTATCTCCCATCTGATGTAATTATTGTGCCCAAGTATTTGAAACGTTGTACTTGTTTCAGATTTATCTCGTTTATTTTTATGCTGCATGATGGTGATGATTGTTTCTTCGATATGGCCATTACTTCTGTTTTCTTAATCTTCAGACTGAGAGCTTTCTTGTTGCTTTCTTTTACTTTTATGTCTATCATTTCTTGTAGTTCTCTGTCTCTGCTATTTAGACAGCATCATCCGCATGTCGCAAATTATTTATGTTGTGACCGTTGACTTCAATTCCTTTTTTGTCTACTATTGATCTCATAATATATTCGCTGTAAAGTTAAATCAAATCCGGTGACAGAACACCGCCTTGTCTGACTCCTAGTTTTATAAGTTGAAATTGTCCTGTTTGGTTGTTAATTCGTAATGGCTGCAGTTTGTTGCCAGTACATGTTTTTTTATGATTCGCAGATCCATTCCATCAAGTTTAATTTCTCCAGCATATTGATTATTTCCACATGCTTTACTTTGTCAAATGCTTTTGTGTAGCATATAAAGCACACGTTCATCGGTGCTATATAGATCTTTCTTTACCTCAATAGATCTTTCTATCAATGTTCTTAAGATGTATATTGCATTATTGGTGCCCTTTCCTTCCACAAATCCACATTGTTCCTCACTTATTTCTGGTTTTATTTTGTTCCTTACACGTTTCATGATTATTCTTAGTAATATTTTAGTCATACGGCACATGAGACTAATAGTGCGATGGTCTTCACAATCAGTGGCGCCTGACTTCTTCGGTATGGCTACAAAGATAGATTTTAGTAGATCTTCGGGTATGTGTCCAGTGTTATATATGTCAGTGAGTAATTTTGTTACGACTTGTACTCCCACCTCTCCTAATGCCATTATCTCTTCGATTGTTATATTGTCGGGACCTAGAGCTTTGCCTCTTTTCATGTGTTGAATTGTGTCCTCCACTTCACTCTGCATTATTGGTGGTCCCGTGTTTTTGGTGAAGTGTTTAACTTTGGTCTTTCATCATCATAGAAAAAAAGAGTAAAGAGTAAAGAACCCCCGTCACGCCAAGCGGCGTATAGGGAATATGGTGTTAGTGACCATACATTTTACAGACCTTCGGCACATTATTTTTTGGTAATGTGGTCGGTATTTTGCCCGCGCCGCTTTACTTTCCCAGAAAAATCCGGTACCCATTTAAGGCTGGGTGAACCCGGAAGCCGTCGGTTTGGATCGAACCCTACCCCTTGTTCTTTGTAGTCCAGTTCACTAACTTCTGAGCTATCGCGGCTCCATCATCATAGAGTTAACTGATATATTCTGTCCATCTTTCTATTGTTTTCTGCTGTCCCATTATTATATTTCCTTCCTTTGATTTCACACATCCTGAAACTTTGACTTCTTTTCTTCTTGCTAATTCATTTAACTGATTGTGCATACATTTTGAGTCTTTCATTTGTTGATTTTCAATTTCTTCATATTTCTGTTGTAACCATCCTTCCTTTGCTTCTCTGCTTTTGTTCTGGATCTCTTTGTACGTCCGTTCTTCTTTCTTGCGGTGTCATGGCGGCTACGTGCAGTCGTTTCTATATTTCGGTTCTTGCCGATATATATATATATTTAAATGATTTACGTGACAGTCGAGTTATGAAATTATGTGTTGCTATTCCCCGTTTGGAATGTTTTACTTCGGACGTGTGGATAAACTGTGATTACCGATATTTAAGTGGAATATGATTTATTCTTCTTTGTGTCGTGTGTTCGCGGTTCGATAGTCAAGCACATGGTTCGACAAAAAATAGCGCCGCCGCGGGTATGTTCAGCCCGAAAATAAAAAGTCTGTGTCGGTGGATGGGGCGGATGAATCGAAAATGATCAACGGCCCAGAAGGCGAAAACAGCAAAGTGTGTGGTACACATGAGACATATTCAGAACACGAAAGACGAATATGGCAGACCACCGTGAAAGAGATTGGAACCTCATCACGTAACACTCCAAAGAAAGCCATAGAGAGAAATTCTAACTATTGTATTAAGAACGAATTAAAAATAGCTACATGGAATGTTAGGTCCTTATACCAACAAGGAAAATTAGAAAATCTAATGGTAGAAGCAGAACGATTAAACATAGATATCTTAGGCATATCAGAAACAAGATGGAAGGAAAGTGGATATATACAAGACGATAAATACACATTAATATATTCAGGTAACACAAAAGAACATCAAAGAGGAGTAGGCATTCTAATAAAACGAGAGCTACACAAATATATAAATACTCACTTGACATACAATGATAGGATTATATTATTAAAAATGAAGGCAAACCCATTCGACATAGCAATAATATAAACATACGCACCTACTCAAGACTATACAGACGAACAAATAGAGGCATACTATGAAGATCTAAACACAGTTATGAAGCAAGTAAAATCATCAGATATCTTGATTATAATGGGTGATATGAACGCTAAAGTAGGAAAAGGTAAATATAAGACCATTATAGGAAATCATGGTCTAAGAAAAAGGAATAACAGAGGAGAAAGATTAATGCAATTTTGTGAAGAAAACAGACTGATAATATGCAACACCTTCTTTGAGCAAGAGAAAAGGAAATTATACACATGGAAAAGTCCTGGAGACAAGAAGAGAAATCAAATAGATTACATAATGATAAAAGACAGATTCAGGAACAGCGTCAAGAAAGCCAAAACCTACCCAGGAGCAGATATTAATTCAGACCACAATCCTGTAATGATAAAAATGAAAATCAAATTAAAGAGAAACAAACAAAAAACTAATTCAGCAACACCAATAGATATAACAGCTTTAAACCAGAAAGATGTAAAAAAAAACGTATACTATACAAGTAAAGAACACATATCAGAAGCTGCTAGAAGAGGGGATTGAGCAGTACAGACGAGAAAATCCTGAGGAAAAAGTCACAACAAAATGGCAATGCATAAAAAACAGCATGCAAGAATCCTGCAACACCTTGCTCAAAAAGGAAAGTAACAAAAATAAAAAATGGATAACTGATAAAATCTTAGAAAAAATGGAAGAAAGAAGACAAGCGAAAAACACTGCCAGATACAAGGATATTGACAATGAAATACGGAGAATGTGCAAAAAGGCAAAAGAAGACTGGCTCAACCAAAGATGTCTAGAAGTCGAAACTATGGAAAGTAAACAAAACTTAAGAGAGATGCACACAGAAATAAAGAGAATGACGAATAAAGACAAAAAAACTGCAGGAAACGGATGTATTGCAAACAAAGAGGGAAGAATGCTAACAGAAAACAAAGATATAATAGACAGATGGCAAGAATATATAACAGAATTATTTCATGACGAAAGGGACAAAAAGCCAGACATAAAATGTACATACAACTATAAAATCCTGAAATCTGAAGTAGAAAAAGCCATAAAAACAATTAAAAAGGGAAAAGCAGCAGGACCTGACAATATACAGATAGAGATGATACAGGATCTAGAAGAGTTTGGCATCGAAGTGATCACAGACATATGCAATGACATATACCATACAGGATACATACCAAACGATCTAAAAAATCAACTTTCATTGTAATGCCTAAAATGAACGGTGCAGTTGAATGCAGTGATTTCAGAACAATAAGATTAATGAGCCATATAACACAAATTTTACTAAAAGTTATACAGGGAAGGATTCCGAATAAAATCAATACTGAATTAGACGAGCAAAAATATGGATTCAGGAAAAACAGTGGGACAAAAGAAGCCATATTCAGCATGAGAACATTGATTGAAAAGTACACAGAAGTAAACAAACCAATATATGCCTGCTTTATAGACTACACAAAAGCTTTCGATATAATACACCATAACCAACTTATAGACTGCCTAAAGGATATAAATCTAGACGACACAGACATACGACTAATATGTAATTTGTACTGGGAGCAAACAGCAATAATAATATATAACAAGGAGAACTCCACACCCATGGACATAAAAAGAGGAGTAAGACAAGGATGCATCATATCACCAAGCTTGTTCAATCTATACACTGAGCAAATCTTTAAAAACATCTCAGAGATGCCAGGCCTAAACATTAATGGAAAGTAATCAATAACCTAAGATATGCTGACGATACTGTACTACTAGCAGAAAATCCTAAAGACCTACAACAATTACTTAATGAAATAAACTTGACAAGCAAAAAAAATGGACTACATATGAATATCAAAAAGACTAAAACTATGATCATAAACAAAGAAAATTCTCAAGACCTACAATTAAATATCACAGTTGAGGGAATACATCTGGAGACAGTCCAGAGTTACAACTTCCTGGGACATACTATAACCAATGATGGAAAATGCAAAACTGAAATGAACAAAAGAATAGGTATGGCAAAAAGTAATTTCAATGCCATGAAAAATATACTAACAACAAAACAAATATCAGCAGGGCTGAAACTAAGAATGGCAAAATGTTACGTCTTCTCAATATTCCTGTATGGTGCAGAAACATGGACATTAGACAAGAAAACAGAACAGAAAATGTAAGCCTTTGAAATGTGGATTTATAGAAGAATAGGTAGAATTGGATGGAAACAAAAGATAACAAACGATGAAGTTTTAAAACAATTGAAAATAAAAAGAGAACTACTAAATACAATTAAGACAAGACAATTGAAATTTTTGTGGCATGTTAAAAGACACAACAACCTACTGAAAGTAATATTGGAAGGAAAAATACAAGGTAAAAGAGGCAGAGACAGACCAAGACTAACATGGACGAGTAACATCAAAAGATGGACAAGTCAATCTATGTCAGCCTGCACCATCAAAGCAAGAAACAGAGTAGAATGGCGATCCATGGTAGCCAACCTTCGTAGCGGAGAAGGCACACGATGATGATGATCTTCTTTCTTATGTTTTCTTCTTTCATCCATTAGTTGTAATATTTCTTCTGTCATCCATTTCTTTTTTATGCTTATTTTGGTCACTGGAATTACTTCTTTTGATGTTTGCTGAATCAATTGTTCGAGCATTTCCCACTGCTCCTCGATGTCCTGTATTTTCTTAATAGCATTATATCTATTTTGTACTATCGTGCTGTACATATCACTCATCTATTTATCTACTCTTAGTATATGTATTTCTAATTTTATATTTCTTTGTGATTTCTGTGCCTTCCGCAGTTTTATTACTATCTTTCCAACTACTAGTACATGGTCACCATTACAATCTGCTCCTGGCCTTGTTTTAACAGACGTCAGCCCATTCCTAAATCTTCTCTGTACCAGTATAAAATCAATTTGATTGTGTACTTTTTTGTCTGGGCTTTGCCATGTTTATAGTCGCCTAGGGTGTTGTTTGAACCAGGTCTTACCTGTCATCATTTCATGTGTCTTTGCCAAAGCTATCAATCTATCCCCTTTGTCATTCGTCTCTCCAAGGCGCCCCCCCACCCCAATCACATTTTGCACTTTAGCTGTCCCTACCTTTGCATTGAAATCCCCTAATATAAAAGTTATTTCTTGGGGTTTACACTGTTCCATGGTCGCCTCTAGCTTCTCATAAAAAGTGTCAATGTCTTCTTCTTCGCTATTACTTGTCGGTGCATAAACTTGAATTATGTTGATATCCATTGGTCTACCTCTCAATTTTACTAGCAGAATTCTGTCTGATACTGGCCAAAATCCTTTCATTGTTTTGCTTCTTTCTCTATCTAACATAATGCCTACTCCTCGTTCGTGTGTGGTTCCCCCAGAGTAAATTACATTTCCACTGTCGCGTTGTAATAAACCTGCTCCTTTCCATCTCATTTCACATAGTCCCAAGATGGTCAATTTCATTCTCTTCATTTCTTGGTTGATGTTTTCTAGTTTTCCAACCTGGAATGCTGATCTAATGTTCCAAGTTCCTATTGCTAGTGTCTCTTTATTTTTGATCTTTCATACAGTTGCTTGATGACGATCTGGTGTCACCTGTAGCACATGACGCTCCCTAGCGGACGAGGTGGCTGTGAAGTCCCCAATAACGTCTATCTATCTTTCGTTCGTTCGAAGTATTGTCTATATCAGCAATGTCGTTTCCTGTATGAATTTTACTGTCTTTTGTAATTCTTGCAGTGGCCCATATAGTTTTGTCTGTAGTGTTGTATCTATGGGCCAATGGATTTTCCTCAGTCTACTATATTCAGTGCAGTCTTGAAGTATGTGTTCAGCAGTCTGGGGTGCCTGTCCACATGTACAAGTAGTTGATGTGCCGATCTTGAATTTTGTATACATGTGACTATGGAGTCGATTGTGTCCTGTTCTTAGGCGTATAATGATAACTTGTTCATATCTATTCATATTATGAAAGGCATCCTGATTTGGGGCTTGTGGTCCTCTGATTGATTTGATTATATGTTTCTTATGATGGTATGTAACTGGTGTATCTAGTTGTGTGCCTGTTGAACCTTCATTTGCCAACTGATCTGCTTTCTCATTTCCTGGTATTCCACAGTGAGACGGGATCCACTGCAGGGCAACCCTGTGGTGCTTGCAGAGTTCAGTCAATAAGGTCTGCAGATGTGGTAATTTTCTGGATTGTAGTGCCTGGAGTACTGATCTTACAACTGTCAAAAACACTACAGGCTGTGGGCTAAGATTACTGTTCAGCAGTTTTTCTATTGCCAACTTTATTGCTTGTATTTCTGCATCATAATTGTGACAATATTTCTCTGTTGCTATTTTATTCATATCCCTAGTGTTATTTGGGTACTCTATATATGCACCTGCTCCCCCATTCTTTACTGCATTCTGTGCTGATCCATCTGTGTACACACGGATCCATAGGTCTTGTGGGTATTCTTCATCCAGGAAACTGAGAGTTATTGTTTTTCGCTGTAGACTATTTTGTTCCTCTTTGTCAACTATTCCTTTCACTTCTGTCCGTATTTGAACTGATAATCCTGATTCATCTGTCCAGGGAGTCTGTTCTGGTATGGGCAGAAGGGGTTTAACAACTCTTGGCATGTCTGGTGTTTGTCTACTAATACGCTTGGCTTGGTGGATAAAGCTGCTTCTCTTAAGTCGTCCCAATGCAATATTTTGGAATCTGTCCTTCATTGGATGTCTCGACATACATATAAATTTTTCTGCCTGTATCATCACCTTTGTGTCTCTCCGTTCTCTCAGTGCTGGTATCCTCCACAATTTCTCCATCTCCAATATTGGTGTTGATTTCATTGCTCCTGTGATGACCCTAAGTGCCTGGTTTTGTACTTTAGCCAGTTCTTGCAATGTGGTGTTTGATGCTGAGCACCATGCGGATGATCCATATTCTAAATGTGGGCGTATACTCTGTTGGTAAACTTTACTGAGTATTTTCCCACTCGCACCCCATGTGGTTCCACACAACTTTCTTAGAACAGCCAATTTCCTCCATGCTTTTTGGGTTGCCTTATTTATCTGCTGTTTCCAAGATAGTTTGTTATCAAATGTAACTCCGAGATATGTAGCTTGTATGTCTTCTTTCACAGGCTCATTGTTTATGTAGATGGCTCCTGCTTTTTGTTTTGGGGAGAGTGTGAAAAGTGTAGTACTTGCATTTGTCTGTATTGATGCTGATACACCATCTATTTGTCCATGAATTCAGTGCATTCATAGCTCTTTGTAGCAATTTGGAGGCCACTGTTGCATACTCCTCTGTGCACCACATTACCAAGTCATCTGCATACATTGCCACTTTGATGCCATGTGGTAGTTCAGTAACTAGGTCATTGATGTAGATCAGAAAAAGTGTTGGAGATAGTACCCCTCCTTGTGGAACGCCCTGGCGCAATAAGACCTTCTTACTTTTAAGACCATCCAGTTGCACTCTGGCTCTCCTGTTATGCAGGTATGCTTTGACCCATTTGTACATCCTGCCATTTACTCCATAATTTCTCAGTTTCTTCTAAAGCCCTTCCTTCCATACCTTATCAAATGCTTTCTTTAGGTCTATCCATGCTGCTAGTACCAGTTTCTTTTCTTTAAACGCATGTTCAATTTCCTGGGAAAGATAGGTTGCTTGATCTTCGGTAGAGTAACACTTTCTAAAGCCTGCTTGTTGTGGGACAAGGAGGCTTTCACTTTCCAGGTACCACTGCAGTCTGAGATTGATTATACGTTCCATTGTTTTACACAAACAGCTTGTAAGGCTGATTGGTCTATAATTGGATGTCGTTGAACCATCTTTTCCTGGCATTAGTAATGGTATCATAATTGCTTCTCTCCATGTCTGTGGAACTCTACCTGCGATCCAGCAAGTGTTGTAGATCTGCAGTAGTTTTGCTTTAGTTGCAGTTCCCAAGTTCTTAATCATTTCATTGGACACTCCATCACTGCCTGGTGACTTTTTCATTTTTAATGTGGATATTGCCAGCTCTAGCTCTCTTTGTGTAATGGGTGTTTCCATGACTTCATGTGTGGTCTCTTCTTGTCTTGCATTTTGTTGTTTTAAACGGGTCTCTTGTCGTTTTTCTAGGCTAATTTCAATATTATTGTCATTTGCAAAGGAGTCTGCAAAGTAATTTACTGCATGTTTACCTGTTAGAATGTTTCCATCCTTCTTCAGTGTAATTTGGGTGTTCCTTTATGTACCCTCATCATTCAGCTGTTTTACAAGCTTCCACACTTTTCTTGGGTCTCGTTCAAGATTCAAGGACTCTGTTTTCTCTTTCCAGCTTCTCCGTCTGGCTTGTAGTTTAGCCCGTTGAAATTTGGCTTTAGCATGCTGGTAGTTGTTGTGGTGTTGTTCGCAAGGGTTATTTTCTGCTTGCTTTCGAGATGTTTCCATGTCATTGTGCAGTTGCTCTAGTTCACTACTCCAGTAGGGTTTGTAGTGTTTCCGTGCCCCTCTAGGTATTGTTTCACTGGCAGCTTGTATTATTAGTCTACTGAATTCATCAACTATTTTGTTGATGTCTCTATCTGTATTTATATCTTTAGTCAGTACACTGGTGTAGTGTTGATACATTTTCCAGTCTGCCCTTTTGTAATTCCATCTGGAGAGAGTGCTGCTCTCCCTGATGGCCTTATTTTGTACCACTAAAAAGACTGGTCGGTGGTCGCTGCCTCCAAGTTGTTTCCCAACAATACGTGTGATATTCCAATCCAGGTCTGGTGAATGGAAAGCAAGGTCTGGTGTAGATGTGGTATGCCATGATCTGGAGTAGAATGTTGGTGGATCTGTTGCCTGGTTTAATAGTATAAGCCCATTGTCATCCTGCCAATTTTCAAACTCTTCACCTCTCTTGTCTATATGTTCATAGCCCCAGTTCTGTGAATGGCTGTTAAAGTCTCCACATACAATTATTCTTTCTTTTAATGTAATTGTGTCTAGTGCTAGTGGGCGGTCACTCGGACAGTAGTAGTTAAGTAGATGGAAGTCTGTATTTCCTGTCCTGAGGTGCAGTATTTTATGTTCCGTCCCATCCATATACACTTCAATCTGACATGCATTAATGTTGTTCCTTACAAGAGTCAGTATTCCGCCCTTTTGTCTGTTTTTTCTGTCAGATCGGTAGCACTGGTATCCCTTAATCTTCAAGGCTATGTCGTTGTTTAGATGGGTTTCCTGCAAACAGCATATGCTTATTTGTTCTTCATGCAGGATATTTTCTAATTCTATCTTTTTACTGTACCCATCTCTTTTGCTGTTGATGCCTTCAGCATTCCAGTGCATTATTTTTAGTGGTCTTATTTTGGATTGGCCAGTAGCTCTATTCTCTCGCCCCCTGACTCCACAGAGCGGTTGAGAAGGACATCCAGTAATAGAGGCTGGGCCCTTTCGAGGCTGAGGGCCCGGCGCTGCACCTGCCTGAGTGTCCATCACAGGGCGAGTGCCATATCAATTTGCGGTTATAGACATACTTCCATTTGCGTTGAGTGCGTGGCATCCTGATTGTTGTGCGCCTTTTGGCTGGTTGCCTCCGACTTCAGCACTTGAACTTGCTAGAGCAGACTGTGGTCTTGCTCGGTTGTAGGAAGGCCTGGCCAGTCTTAGTTTTCAGTCCCTGGTGACTGTTAAGCCCCATCCCCACGACAAGGAGCTGGCCTTGATGAGGCCCAATAACGTCGTTAGCTGTAGATATAAAGTTGTGATTTGTCATGAATAGTCTAGGCGATATAAGAAGGTAGTTTGCCATTCCTTTCCTTCTTGGCAGTGACTGTACTAATCGGAGATCACAGCCATTGTCTCCATACATGAGATCCTCTGCCTGCCATCGCGCTGATGAAGTCGAGCAGCTGCGAGATGATATTTCATTAGTTTATGACAGAATCACGAGATACCACAACTGCGCTGCGCCTCAACAACATGGTGACCATAAGAAAGATCATAGAATCTCATATTTTGATGTCCCTGGCGATTTAAAGAGAGTCAGCAAACACCTATGGAGTCTTTGATCAGGATTGTCAAAGTGGAAGGTGGTTGTGTTTTGAAGGCTTATCAACCTTCCTACGCATCCGTGTTTAACAGACAAGTAAAGCAAGCAGACAATTGTGACAAGCCAAAGAAACAGAGACGGACAAAATTATAAAATTGTGGAGACCATGAAAGTGAAGAACTGTGGTCTTATTTTTAAAGTATTGTTTTTATTTGTAAAGGTATTATGATGTGAATACATTTTGAAAATTTTCAATAGAATTTACTTTATAAGACATTTGCAAAGCTTCCACATAGTCTACAAAGGTTCAACTTCATCGGGCCTGTATCAAATTTTAAGCATTTACTCGGAGTTGTTTCCAGACATTATTTATTTTAATGATAATCATGGACACTTGTTTGTTACGTAAAAGATTCTTGAGATAATTTTATCAAATTATCTTTTTGCCTCAACATTGTGTCTTCCAACTCAAAGAGTGGTTACTATTTATTCCCATTTGTTTCCCTATACTTAGACTAATGGTAAAGACGTGTTTTAATTCATAAATTGTTTAACATTAAATTCACATAACGTTGCTTACGGTGCGATACTCTACTTAAACTGCGCATTTATATTTATTATGTCCCTTATATCGTAATGATAAAGTTGCGAGCTATTGTAAAATAGTGTCTTTATCGATGAAATTGTTTATGCTGAGACTGTCTTCAATATTCAAATGCAAGTCCTATCTCTGTTGTGTTATAATAATGTTATAATAGTCTACATAAGAAATGAGCGTCTGCTAAAACAACAAAATATTTATCTTTTTACTGTTTTCAATAAAAATGTTAATCCACATCCTATCGTTGTTGTTTTCTAATAGTGCTGTAACCCTAAGTACAGAGAGAGTAAGAGAGAGAGAGAGAGAGAGAGAGAGAGAGAGAGAGAGAGATAGAGAGAGCATAAAACGACTTACGTGGTTTAACTCTACACAAGGCACAGATACACAAAACGAGAGAAGAAAATGTACACTTCTCAACCCCTTAACTTGTGAGAAGTAATGCTGGCAAAGATACTCGGCCAAGAAAAACGTGCGCTTCACAACTCAGTTTTCTAACAAAGTTTCAGACACTGAGAAAAGTATTGAATATATAACCAGTCATAAGTCTTTGTAATGGCAATATGCTTTCTCTTGTAGAGACACAACTGAAACCAATTCCAGCTGTATCATTGTGTGATCGATAAATTATTTATACTGCTCGAAGCAACTTTTCATTATGTGAAAAGAGATTACTAGAGGTTACTGGGTCAAGCGTGTGGTTGTGAAGGTCCTTAGAAAAGCTATATATAAAAAGTAGACATTTTCGGGGTATAGATTTTGTCGACCAAACAAGGTGCTGGCTTAATATCAGTGACCTCGGGTGTCAGCTGCTTCATTGTGTGGGCGACATTCCTCGAGGTAACTGGGTCAAGTACGTGGTTGTAAAGAGGGTTGGAGATATTGTAAAAAAACAACTTCGTCGGCATAACGAATTTAGCAATGAAAGAAGGAGCCGGTGAAAAGTCGGTGACCTCGGGTGCCAGCTGCTTCGTTGTGTGGGCGACATTCCTCGAGGTTACTGGGTCTAGCAAGTTGTTATAATGACTTTTGGAAATATTTTTTTAAATTAGACTTTATCACTGTAAAGAATTTATCGATAACACAAGAATGTCTTTATTTATGTCATGATTCACAGCAGCTGAGCAACGCGAATGCTTTTTTTTTTTTTTTTTGTATTTAGAAGCAGATGCATTAAATTGCAAGAATCTTTCTCTATGTTATGACAGGTCAGAGGTTAGTTCGGTTACCATCTGGATTGCCAGATAATTATGGTTAATCTATTGGACTTTACATTTACAAATTTGTTTAAGACGTCTAGTACTTGAATAGCATAGGGGTCACTAGCTATGTTGCATCTGTATCTATCTACGATAATTTCGCCCTTTCAAAGACGATTTTCCTTGCAGCAGTTTAATCGTGGCCTCTACTAAGGTTGTACTAGTGCCACAGACTAATAAAGACTGTCTTTATCTACTATTCAAAGCAGTTGCTTCGACTAAAGGCGAGTATATAAATTGCAAAACTTATACTATCTGAAATGTTGTTACAACCGAGACTCGTGAAGTGCACATTTTTCCTGGCGCAGCTTTTCCAGAATTAACTCACGTAAGTTGATTTAGCGTTTACGATAAATGTTTAAATTAAGATTTTAACAACAGATCTAGAGCTTAAGATAAGAACATAAATTAAGACTTCAACAACATAGTTCGAGACTTGAACAACAGATCTAGAGCTTAATCTCAGACTTCATCAGCAGAGATAGAAATAAAAACTTCAACAACAGATCTAGAGTTTAATTTAAGACTCCAACAACAGAGTTTGAGAGGTCAACATCAGATTTAGAGGTTAAAACATCATTAGCAGTGATAGAACTCATGAGGTCAATAACATCAATGTTAGGGTTTAACACCAACAACAGACCGTAAGAGCTCAGTTTTTGATTTAGAGCTTAAGACAACAACATCAATGTTAGAGCTTAAGACTTCAACAACAGAGATAGAGATAAGAATACTCTCCTTGCGATTGCAAATAATTGTTCATTTTTTAAGAATGGGAAACGACAATTTCAGCTTCGCAATATTAAATGACATGTTCTGTATAATCTAATTAATATTCGGAATTATATAATTTTTAATAATAATAATATTTAAAGAATAAAACGACAAAGGAAAAACAAATTCGACGCGGATAAGGGACTTATGCGCTGATGGGCTGTCAAAAGTAGCTACACTGTTCGTTCACAAGGATACACGACGTCTTTCCAAAGTACTGTCACTCTGACGGAACGTTTGCCTGGATAAACGAATAAAAATTTGACCACGTTCTAAAATTCTAGACGACTCTCACATGTCTGTCAGTCAAAAGTCCCTTTGGGGAAACGATAGTGTGCGTGATTCACCATTAACATTCTCATGGTCACAGAACCCTTTTACTAAACACGGAGTAGTCCCCAGGAACAATTTGCCACAATTAGTCCCCGTCAATTAAACTAAAAAATACACACGATGATCGGTGGAGGTAAAGTTAATTCTCCCAGCTGTGTAAACAGTGTAATTCCATTGGTAGACTGAACACAATACCTTTGGTAGTTGGCACCTCTAATTGGTGTTCTCGGTGACAGGTTATTACCTCTGCCGATGTGTTAATTTGAAACGAAATCTCGATGCTCGGCTTAGAGATATAGGTTAGTGATAGAGATAGTCTTAAATTTAGGGATAAGGGCTAGAGATAGAGAGAAGTGATGGAGGTTTGGGATAAGGTTTAGGGTTAGGATTATTAGAGTTTTTTTTTTTAGAAATATATCATAGTATATATTTTTACCATCATTTTAGTCACTTTTTTTGCTAGCAAAATTGTTGAAAAAAAATTGATTGCTGAAAAATGTGAATGTGAAGAACTTAAAATTAGGGAAAAAAGACGATCTCGCATTATATAATTCAAACATAAAAAAAAAAAATTTAGGCTGCACGTTTGAAAACAAAAATTGTGGGTAAAAAAAGGTGAGTGTGTTTAACATTAAAGTTGAAAAGAAAACGTTGGGTTACATAATTTAAACATTTCTGGTAATTTTTTTTCTGGAAACAAGTGAGAAAAAATATGTTGGTGAAAAAAGGTGATTGTGAAAAAGCATACAATTTTGAAAAAAAAAACACGATCTCGCCTTATATAATTCAATCATAACAGTCAGATTTTTATGTGGTAACATGGGCGAAAAAATGTTTATTGGTAAAAACAAATGAATCTGAAGAGCTTACAGGTCGAATCTGTCAGTGAAATTTTTTGGGTCATGTTTCTAAACCCAACCGCTTATTCTTTTAAATAACCCTAACCCTTCCCTAATGGAAACACTAACCCTCTCTCAACCCCTAACCATCTTACGCTTTCCCTGACTATAAACGTATTATTTTATAGTCCTTTTTGTTACTTTAAGAATGTCGTTAAATACGCCTCCAAAAATCTTCGAAATGGTAAACTCTGAAGCTGAACTTAGTTACTGCGGTTTCAAGGAAACACTCTCAAATCAACATTTTAATCTTCGGACATTCGGATCTTCTACCATTATCAGAAGGGCTGGTGGCCGAGCTTCATACCAATTTGATAAACACTATATCACACGAAGAACTGATTGACTATCTGGTAAATAATGCTACCCGAATGGTCATGTCTGTTGCTGACCAATTCCCAACATCGTCAACACCACAGAACCTTCAATCGGGGATTAATTTTCCACACATTTCATCATCAACATCTCGGGACTCTCTTATATACGTTCCATCATCTCCACCCCGTTAATAGTAGGAAAGATTTATACGTAAAGTATAAAAATGGGTTCAGGAATGAGGGTACAAATGCCGCCTGTTGCTCATGAATCTCCGTTCGTCAGCCACATGTTGCGCAAAAGTGGGTTCATCTGATACCCGTTGAATGAAAAATAGGTTTACCGGCCTCCTTTTGCGCAGGATGTAGTTTCGAGTTTCACTTTTAAAAATTTGCGTCAAGGTCATGTTGTTTAGGGAAGAGACATTTTGAAAATTGTGGGTAGTTATGAATAATTAATTAGGTGAAATTTGGGTTCCGGTTGTCCACTTATTGAAAGGAAAGAAGCCACTTGTTGAAAGTAAGGAGGGTACTTGTTGAATATTTTGGGTTCGTAGAAGGCAGTTGTTGGATGTAAGTTAGCCACCTAACTCCTATGAAACCATTCGATGAAAGTAATGAAGCTGAAAGGATGAATGAATCTAGGACAAGTTAACAACAATGGAAGCCACTTGCTGAATCTAGGTCTAAATCATTTGGGTTCGATATCGTGTGAATTGGGCTTAAATTTAAGGTGACCATGGAAGTCAATTGTCGAATCTAGATTAAATGACTGTTTAATATTTTGAGTTGAATAAAGGTAATGGGAGTTTTGTTTATTATGTAAAACTATTGATTTTAGATATAAAGATTGTTTATTTTTAGGGAAATACGTCTCGCATGATGTCATGGGTGTTTTTTTTAAAGATAAAGAGGTTGTTTATTTTTTGTGAATAATTTGTGACGCGTAAGCGTGTATATATTATTTATGAGAAAAAAGGTGCTGTTTGTTTTTATAAGGAGAGTATTCGTGTTTGGCGTGGGTGGGTATCGATTTAAAAAAAAATAAAATAAAAATGTGATTATTGTGAATTACGTGTTGTTGAGGATTGCCTTTTATATTAAGGAAAAAGAAAAGAACAAAAAATCTATGGAAATGAGAAAAGGTGTGAAGTTGGTGGTAAATAATCATGACTGAGTGAAGAATTTTGTGGTCTTTGGAATATAAAATGTAGACACACAATATATACACAATGTATGTATGTATATATGTATATATATATATATATATATATATATGTATATATAGTTATATATATATAGTTATATATAAAGTTAATCCAAGACCTCGACATCACTGTAAACGAATGGAATTCCATTGTATAACAATATAACAATATTTAATACACACTCACAATTCAAATACAATAAATTTACAGACAACACAAATTACAGAGATAAAAATAATCTCAAAACAACGGTGTTCTGCAAAAAGAGTTTATTTGAGAAAAAAAAAGGATAAGCGCTTAAGGGGATGGGGGAATGAACGAAGGAAAAGAGGTGGAAGAAATAGGAATTATTGAAGTTGGGGTGGTTGGTGTTTCTGGGAATAAATACCCAGGTACGAGGAGGGGTTAAAATGTAATGGTTTAAGTGTTGCAGTCAGGGGCTAAATAAAACTGGAATCATTGTTAAAAATACGACCAGGTGAAATCGTTGTCACTAAGGGGTGAAAATGTTGGGGAGGTGGGGTAAACGTGAGAGAGAAGAGGTTGATCGGGGGAGATCTTGGATGAATGTGAACTCATCGGTGAAAGTGTAAATGGTGAAGTGAGCGAATTCAGATTTGTCCAAAGTTGAGGAGGAGAACGGGGTGGTAATGATGGCATGTAAATCAGCGTGTCCCTAATTGTTTCCAGTGAATGGTGTGAAAAATTGAGTGATGGTTGAATGTTCGGTGGCGTTGGTGGTGTTATGTATTGTTCAATAACATACATGACCATCCGGTTTATATCATTTAGCACAAGGTCAATCAATTTTTTCGTGAGTTATAGTGTTCATTAAAATTGTGTAAAACTAGGCACCAGCCGTTCTGATGATGAAAGAAGGCAAAAGTGCCCCTGTTGATTTGCGATTGCTTCCTGGCACCAGCGACAATTGCGTTCAGCATCACAGTTTACCATCTCGACGATACGTTGAAGCGCATTCAATAAAATTCTCAAAATAACAAAAATGACGATAGAAAGAGTAAGTTTATGTTTAGGATAAAGGGATAAGAGCATTAGTGTCAGAGCTTAGGTAAAGGGTTAGTGTTAAGAGTAAGATAGTTATAGGTTTCTGATTGAGGTTATGAATAGAGGTTAGGTGAGGGAACAGAATTACCATAATTTTAAACTTCTTTTTGGGCAAATTTGTCTGGCAAATAAGTCGGAAACATCCTTTTGGTGAAAAATTGTGGATGTGAGCGACATTAGAGACGGAAAAATTGTGAAGTTGGGTTAAATTTTATTCCTATTTTTGGAACATTTTTCTGACAATAAGGATGCAAAAAAATGTTGTTGATAAATAAAAGGGGAATGTGAACAAATTAAAAGGTCGGAAAATCGTGAAGTCTACTTACATAATTCCATCAATTTGAGCACATTTTTCACCAACAAAATTTGTTGTCCGACTTTGATGCAAGAAAAATTTACCCAAGAGTAGGGTAAACAATTCATTAATTGTAAATGTCGTTACTTCACCAAACCTCTATCCCTAACCACCATTAGTAACCTATATCCATTTTATTCCTAACCCTAATATTACATCCTAACCCTAATATTACATCCTAACCCTAATATTACATCCTAACCCTAATATTACATCCTAGCCCTAATATTACATCCTAACCCTAATATTACATCCTAACCCAATTATTACATCCTAACCCTAATATTACATCTTGTCCCTAATATTACATCCTAACCCTAACTCTAATGCTAAACTTAACCCCTAGCCCAAAGGTTAACACTATCCTTAAGCCTAAACTCTAACCCTTATCACTAGCCTAAACCTATCCGTAAACCTATCCTTAATACAAAACCTATCCATAAAACTATCCTTAATCGTTAACCTATCCATAAACCTATCCTTAATACAAACCTATCCGTAAACCTATCCTTAATACAAAATCTATCCATAAACCTATCCTTAATACAAAACATATCCATAAACCTATCCTTAATACAAAACCTATCCATAAACCTATATTAATACAAAACTTATCCGTAAACCTATCCTTATTACAAAACCTATCCGTAAACCTATCCTTAATACTAAACTTATCAATAAACCTATTCTTAATACAAAACCTATTCATAAACCTATCCTTAATCGTAAACATATACATCAAAGTCACCTGTAGCTCTAACCCCTATCCCTAACCTCCATCTCTAACATATATCCCTCTGATTCCTAACCTTGATCCTAAACCCTAACCACTGCATCTAATTGTAACTCTACAAGCTCTAACTCTACACTAACCCACACCTTTATCACTACCTCTAACTCTACACTAACCCACACCTTTATCGCTACCTCTAACTCTACATTAACCCACACCTTCATCACTAGCTCTAACTCTACACTAACCCACACCTTTATCGCTACCTCTAACTCTACACTAACCCACACCTTCATCACTAGCTCTAACTCTAAACTAACCCACACCTTTATCGCTACCTCTAACTCTACACTAACCCACACCTTCATCACTAGCTATAACTCTACACTAACCCACATTTTTATCGCTACCTCTAACTCTAACCCTCACTTCTAGCCCTAAGGTTAGGACTTTCCTTAAGCCTTAAAATCTAACACTTATCACTACCCCAAAACCTAACCCTATTCCAATCCTTAATCCTACACCTATACATCAAAGATAAACCCTAACTTATACTCTAAGCCTAAATCATAACTCTAATCTCTAAAACTAATGGCGTCTAAATAATTTGTTTCACCGTTTGAATAAACCTGCTAAAAGAAAAAGGTTACTTTCCCTTGAGTATCTCTGCTTAAAAAAGTTCAATTAATGAGGGATGATAACCCTCGAATAAATCTGGTAAAAGAGCAGCAAGAGTGCCAACCCTGTGGTAAATCTGGTAAAAGAGCAGCAAGAGTGCCAACCCTGTGGTAAATCTGGTAAAAGAGCAGCAAGATTGCCAACCCTGGGGTAAATCTGGTAAAAGAGCAGCAAGATTGCCAACCCTGGGGTAAATCTGGTAAAAGAGCAGCAAGAATGCCAACCCTGGGGTTAATCTGGTAAAAGAGCAGCAAGATTGCCAACCCTGGGGTAAATCTGGTAAAAGAGCAGCAAGATTGCCAACCCTGGGGTTAATCTGGTAAAAGAGCAGCAAGATTGCCAACCCTGGGGTAAATCTGGTAAAAGAGCAGCAAGATTGCCAACCTTGGGGTAAATCTGGTAAAAGAGCAGCAAGATTGCCAACCCTGGGGTAAATCTGGTAAAAGAGCAGCAAGATTGCCAACCCTGGGGTAAATCTGGTAAAAGAGCAGCAAGATTGCCAACCCTGGGGTAAATCTGGTAAAAGAGCAGCAATATTGCCAACCCTCGGGTAAATCTGGTAAAAGAGCAGCAAGAGTGCCAACCCTGGGGTAAATCTTGTAAAAGAACAAGGGTGCCGCCGCTGGTATAACTATACTGAAAGATGAACATCAATGGGGGTGTTGCCCCATGGAATACCTAAATTTACAGAAGATCTAAGCAACGGCCGCCCTTGGTATACCTGCACTGAAAGAAGATCCAGTAATGGGATATGCCCCTGGTATAACTCTGCTGAAAGAAGCTGACCATACAAGCAGGAGGACACCGCAGGGATAAGTGTACTTAAGGAGCATCCAAGCAGTGGGACGCCCCTGGATTAACTCTACTTTAAAAAATGCGCAAGGGTGACTCCCCCAGAATAAATGTGATCAAAGAACAATAAGGCTGCCACCACTGGTATAACTCAACTTAAAGAAAATTCATTAATGGGGGGGGGGGGGGGCACCTTTACAATAAATGCACTTAAAGAAGACCCAGTAATGTGTGCAGCCCTTGCCTTTGCTAAATGAAGCTGACCATCCAAGTAGGGGCCGCTCTTGGTATAAATGCACTTGAAGAACATCAATGAAGGGGGACGCCCCTATAATATCTGAATTTAAATAAGATCCTGGCAGTGGGGCGCCCCTGGAATACCTAAACATAAAGAAGAACTAACATCTTTGATTTAAATGCATCTGCTTCCAAGCACAACAAGTAGTTCTCCAGCCGTCGCCACACCAATGACCCAAACAACGACTTCGTTGTGTGCAAGAAATATGTTTCCATCCCTTTCAAAGATGTAAATGACCCAATAACCTCAAGGAATTTCGATCACCAAACACCATCTGGCAACCAGGGTAACCGATATTACCCTAACTCCTTCTCTGATCATTAACTTATTTATGAACGTCAAAACGCTCTCCTTACAACCACGTGATTAACCCAGTAACCTCGAGGAATTTTGAATACACAACGAAGCAGCTGATTTGAGCTTTAACTCTTAATGTCCGGTGATTTTCCACCCAGTCACTAGTGTTTGCCATATTTTTTTTTCTACCTAACAAATACAAGGGAGAAAATACTGGATTGGTGTCATGGCATGGAAAACAGTCAACAATAGAACTGATACGATGCACTGTGGATAAAAGATTGTGGAGGGACATGATCGCCTACGCCAACCGGCAGGGTACATCATGATGATGACAAATACTTCTTTCACTAAATTTTTCATATTTTCACTATAACAAGTCATAGACATATAAATTAGGCATCAAATTGAAGGGAAAAGGACACATATTCAATAGAAACAATTCACAGAAACAATATTTAGAAAACAAAATTGAAGGATAAAAATGTAAGCAATTAAGAATGAAAATGTTTGGAGCATAACGACTATATCAATCACACAATGATACCGCTGCATGGAGTTTCAGCTTTGTCTACCTACTCAAAAAGTCATTTTGTCTTTACAAGACTGGCTGATTGAGTAAATGTTACAATGTTATTCTGAGTGTCTGAAATTTTGTTAGAACCGTTAAGTGAAGAGCACATTTTATTCAGAGTCGTGTCATTTCAGTATAAAAAAAAAAAATAAATAAAGAGCCCCCGTCACGCCAAGTGGCGTATATGGAATATGGTGTTAGTGACCATACATTTTACAGACATTCGACACATAATTTTTGGGGTAATGTGGTCGATATTACGCCCGCGCTGCTTTACTTTCCCAGAAAAAATCCAGTACTTATTTAAGTCTGGGTGTGCCCGGAAGCCGTCGGTTGGGATCGAAACCTACCTCTTGTCCTTTGTAGTCCACTTCACTAACCACTGAGTTATCGCTGCTCTTTTTAGTATTAATGCACATTAATTTGTGAGTTGTGAAGTGTACATTTTTATCTCGTTTATTGTCATTTCGAGTTTTAAACAAATTAAGTTATTTTTATGTTCTATCTTATCACTTTCTCTCTGTCTCTCTCTGTCTCTGTCTCTCTCTGTCTCTCTCTCTCTGTCTCTCTCTCCCTCTGTCTCTCTGTCTATGTCTGTCTCTCTCTGTCTCTCTCTGTCTCTCTCTCTGTCTCTCTCTCTGTCTCTCTCTCCCTCTGTCTCTCTGTCTATGTCTGTCTCTCTCTCTGTCTCTCTCTCTGTCTCTCTCTCTGTCTGTCTCTCTCTCTGTGTCTCTCTGTGTCTCTCTCTCTCTCTGTCTCTGTCTCTCTATCTATCTCTCTTGCCTTATGTGGAATATAACAATACTATTAAAAAAAAAAACAAAGATACTGTGGATATTTTTAAAATAACTTGATATTTTTCCCTTACGGTCTAAGGGACATCTATCTATTTATTGACATTTCGAGCCGTAGCCGGTCCATAGGGTTTAAACCTAGATACTCTTTCTCTTATCTAAATTTTTATTCTAGCAGTTTTCAATCCTTCTAAAGATATTTATAAAATCTCGCGATTTGTCTCTGTTCTGTGCAAGCAGCTCTATCTCAATGAGAGAGCCGATTCCTGCTGCTCTTGCCTCTCTGATCAATGGGTTAACTTACACATTCTGTATCAGGACACGTGTTTCATTAACAAGAGCGTTTTTACGATAGCGGCTTGTTAAACCTCTGATCAAATGTTTAAGGGACATAATGAATAGAATTACAGTTCTGGGTAGAGTATTGTTCCTTGGACCACCAACTTTATGAAAAATCAAATGTAAAACAATACATGAACTAAAACAACGACTTATTATTGGTATTAGCAGATGGGACACATTTTTGTTATAATAGAAAAGTAAATGCAACCAATTTTAGTTATAATACCTAAGGAAATGCAACCACTTTTTTATTTGAATACCCCAGTAAATGAGACACATGTATGTTATAATAGCCAAGTAAATGAGACGCATGTATGTAATGATAACCAAGTAAATGAGACACATGTATGTAATAATAACCAAGTAAATGAGACACATGTATGTAATAATAGCCAAGTAAATGAGACGCATGTATGTAATGATAACCATGTAAATGAGACACATGTATGTAATAATAGCCAAGTAAATGAGACACATGTATGTAATAATAGCCAAATAAATGAGACACATGTATGTAATAATAGCCAAGTAAATGAGACACATGAATGTAATAATAGCCAAGTAAATGAGACACATGTATGTAATAATAGCCAAGTAAATGAGACACATATATGTAATAATAGCCAAGTAAATGAGACACATGTATGTAATAATAGCCAAGTAAATGAGACACATGTATGTAATAATAGCCAAGTAAATGAGACACATGTGTGTAATAATAGCCAAGTAAATGAGACACATGTATGTAATAATAGTCAAGTAAATGAGACACATGTATGTAATAATAGCCAAGTAAATGAGACACATGTTTGTAATAATAGCCAAATAAATGAGACACATGTATGTAATAATAGCCAAATAAATGAGACACATGTATGTAATAATAGCCAAGTAAATGAGACACATGTATGTAATAATAGCCAAATAAATGAGACACATGTATGTAATAATAGCCAAATAAATGAGACACATGTATGTAATAATAGCCAAATAAATGAGACACATGTATGTAATAATAGCCAAATAAATGAGACACATGTATGTAATAATAGCCAAATAAATGAGACACATGTATGTAATAATAACCAAGTAGATGCGATCCGATTCTTTCTGCTATAATGCCATAGTAGACACGACCCCTTTTTGTTACAACAGCCACGTGAAACGCAACACCTTTACACAATCATCATCATGTGCCATACCGGTTGGCGTAGGCGATCATGTCCCTCCACAATCTTCTATCCACAGTGCATCGTATGAGTTCTGTTGTTGACTGTTTTCCATGCCATGACACCAAGCTATCCAGCATTTTCTCTCTTTGTCGTCCATGATATCTCTTTCCTTTTATTTTGCCAGTTGTAACAAGTATTCCAACTTTCCTCTTCTCATGATGTGCCCGAAAAAATATTTATTGCTTCTTTCTGATATTTTTTAAGAGCTCCCTTTTTGTGTTGGCCTCTTTGAGAACTTCCTCATTGGTCTTTTTAGCTGTCCAGGGAACTTTCAACATTCTTCTGAGAAATCCCATCTCTGTGGCCTCTAATCGTCTTTTCATTTGTTTGTCGACTTTACACAATAGCCATTCAAATACGACCCTTTTGTGTTATAATATCTAAATAAACGCGACTCAGTTTTTGTTATAAAACCCAAATAAACGCGACCCAGTTTTTGCTATAAAACCCACGTAAATGCGACCCAGTTTTTATTATAATACCCAAGTAAACGCGACCCAGTTTTTATTATAATACCCAAGTAAACGCGACCCAGTTTTTATTATAATACCGAAGGAAACGCGACCCAGTTTTTATTATAATACCCAAGTAAACGCGACCCAGTTTTTATTATAATACCCAAGTAAACGCGACCCAGTTTTTATTATAATACCCAAGTAAACGCGACCCAGTTTTTATTATAATACCCAAGTAAACGCGACCCAGTTTTTATTATAATACCGAAGTAAACGCGACCCACTTTTTAGTATAATACCCAGTTAAACGCGACCCATTTTTTATTATAATACCGAGGTAAACGCGACCCAGTTTTTATTATAATACCCAAGTAAACGCGACCCAATTTTATTATAATACCCAAGTAAACACGACCATTTATCGTAGAAGCCAAGTAAACCTTTTTCTTATAATACCCATGTAAATACAATTCCTCTATGTTATATTACCCAAGTAAACGCGACCCCATTTTACAATATCCATGTAAACGCGACCTCTTTTCATAAAACCCATGTAAATGCAACCGCTTTTTGTTATAATAGCCATGAATGCTCGACCCCGTTTTGTTACAATAGCCAAGTAATTGCGACCTATTTTTGTTATAATTCCCAAGTTAATGTAATCAATTTTTGGTTTAATACTAAAAAAAAAATGCCTTCGCTATTTGTTTAATACCGACGTAAATGCGACCCCTTTTTGATGTAATACCCACGTAAATGCGGTTCCATTTATTTTATAATACCTAAGTAGTGCGATCCATTTCTATTTTTTTGTCGAAATAAATTATAACACCTTTTTATTATAATAGCCAAGTACACGCGACCCAATTTTACTATAGCCAAATAAATATAATAGCTAACTAAACGCGGCCATTTTTCATAATAGCCAAGTAAATGCGATCCCTTATTTGTTATATAATAACCGCGTAAAAGTGACGCCATTTTATAAACGTAAAATAAAATGAATAAAATGTTTAAATACTTGTGGTAGAACCCACCTATAAAATTAGTTACATTTAACAATAACCCCGAGAACCCCACAGATTATTCATGGCGATCCCCTTAACGGGTAAAAGTAAAGTGCAAGATTTGAATTGGCGTATTAGCACGCGAGTTTTCACCTACATGTTCTCGGGTTCCTATCCAGAAGTGCTCGAAGACTTCTGGATAGAGTAGCTTCAAGTATCGGAACTCACGATGCTAGGTAGCAGTCCCCACCTTCCCAGATTGTTACCCTGGTACCCGTTTCTGCCAACGGCTGGGTCGAGAGGTTAACTTTTTTTAAAACCACGAGTACAACTCACACTGCTTCCAGCGGAAGTCAAACACGGGTTGTCTGAACATCTGTAGCACAGTCGGGTGGTTTTCCCAACTAGGCTACCTGGGACCCCTAGTCGGGTGGTTTTCCCAACTAGGCTACCAAGGCTCCCAAGTCCGGTGATTTTTCCAACTAGGCTACCGAGACCCCCAAGTTCGGTGGTTTTTCCAACTGGGCTACCGAGGCCCCCAAACGGGTGGTTTTTCCAACTAGGCTACCGAGACCCCCGATTCAGGTGGTTTTTCACAACTAGGCTACCAAGGCCCCGATTCGGGTGATTTTTCACAACTAGGCTACCGAGGCCCCCGATTCGGGTGATTTTTCACAACTAGGCTACCAAGGCCCCGATTCGGGTGGTTTTTCACAACTAGGCTACCGAGGCCCCCGAGTCGGGTTCTGACTCACAGTTTGGACGCCCTTGGCATACGTTCGAAATGGATATTCTTGTTTTTAATGGTGTAAGCAAAAAGTAAAGTACCCCGGTCACGCCAAGTGGTTTATAGGGAATATGGTGTTAGTGACTACACGTTTTACAGACACATGATTTTTGGAGTAATGTGGTCGGTATTACGCCCGTGCCGCTTTACTTTCCAAGACAGAAATCCAGTACCCATTTAAGGCTGGGTGAACCCGGAAGCCGTCGGTTGGGATCGAACACTACCTCTTGTCCTTTGTTCGAGTTCACTAACCACTGAACTATCGCGGCTCCCTTTTTTTGTGATGGCCTCTTTGAGAATTTCCTTGTTGGTCTTTTTAGCTGTTAAGTGAACTTTCAACATTTTTTTCAGAAATCCCATCTCTGTGGCCTCTAATCGTCTTTTCATTTGTTTGTATAAAGTCCATCAGTCGCTTCCATAGGTCAGAACTTGCTCTATATAGCACCGATGAACTCTCTTTCCATATCTATGGGCGTAGACTTGTTGAGTAAGACGTTTTTTTTCATTTTCTAAAAGGTTAATTTGGCCTGAATCAAATATATTAAGATACTATAACATACCTGGGAGTCGCGATAGCTCAGTTTTTAGTGGACTGGACTACAAAGGACAAGAGGTAGGGTTCGATCCAAACAGACGGCTTCCAGGTTCACCCAGCCTTTAATGGGTACCGGATTTTTTTCTGGGAAAGTAAAGCGGCACGGGCGTAATACTGACCACATTACCCCAAAAATCATGTGCTGAAGGTCTGTAAAATGTATGGTCACTAACACCATATTCCCTATACGCCACTTGGCGTGACGGGGGTACTTTACTTTTTTTTTACTATAACATACAGCCTTCTTTATCATCATCTTACAACCTTCTTTATCATCATCTTACAACATTTTTTTATCTTCATCTTACAACCTTCTTTATCATCATCTTACCACCTTCTTTATCATCATCTTACAACCTTTTACAACCTTTTTTATCTTCATCTTACAACCTTCTTTATCATTATCTTACAACCTTCTTTATCTTAATCCTACAACCTTCTTTATCATCATCTAACAACATTTTTTTTCTTCATCTTACAACCTTCTTTATCATCATCTTACAATCATCTTTATCTTCATCTTACAACCATCTTTATCATCATCTTACAACCATCTTTATCTTCATCTTAAAACCTTCTTTATCATCATCTTACAGACTTTTTTTATCTTTATCTTAAAACTTTCTTTATCATCATCTTACAACCTTCTTTATTTTCATCCTACAACCTTCTTTATCTTCATCCTACAACCATTTTTATCTTCATCTTACAACCATCTTTATCTTCATCCTACAACCATCTTTATCTTCATCCTACAACCATCTTTATCTTCATCCTACAACCATCTTTATCTTCATCTTAAAACCTTCTTTATCATCATCTTACAGACTTTTTTATCTTTATCTTAAAACCTTCTTTATCATCATCTTACAGACTTTTTTTTATCTTTATCTTCATCTTACAACCATTTTTATCATCATCTTACAACCGTCTTTATCTTCATCTTACAACCGTCTTTATCTTCATCTTACAACCTTCTTTATCTTCATCTTACAACCTTCTTTATCATCGTATTACAACCATCTTATCTTCATCCTGTAACCTTCTTTATCTTCATCTTACAACCATCTTTATTTTCATCCTACAACCATCTTTATCTTCATCCTACAACCATCTTTATCTTCATCCTACAACCATCTTTATCTTAATCTTACAACAATCTTTATCTTCATCCTATAACCTTCTTTATCTTCATCTTACAACCATATTTTATCTTCATCCTACAACCATCTTTATCTTAATCTTACAACAATCTTTATCTTCATCCTATAACCTTCTTTATCTTCATCCTACAACCATCTTTATCTTCATCCTACAACCATCATTATCTTAATCTTACAACAATCTTTATCTTCATCCTATAACCTTCTTTATCTTCATCTTACAACCATCTTTTATCTTCATCCTACAACCATCTTTTATCTTCATCCTACAACCATCTTTTATCTTCATCCTACAACCATCTTTTATCTTCATCCTACAACCATCTTTTATCTTCATCCTACAACCATCTTTTATCTTCATCCTACAACCTTCTTTATCTTCATCCTACAACCATCTTTTATCTTCATCCTACAACCATCTTTTATCTTCATCCTACAACCTTCTTTTATCTTCATCCTACAACCATCTTTTATCTTCATCCTACAACCTTCTTTATCATCATCCTACAACCATCTTTTATCTTCATCCTACAACCTTCTTTTATCTTCATCCTACAACCATCTTTTATCTTCATCCTACAACCATCTTTTATCATCATCCTACAACCATCTTTATCATCATCCTACAACCATCTTTTATCTTCATCCTACAACCATCTTTTATCTTCATCCTACAACCTTCTTTATCATCATCCTACAACCATCTTTTATCTTCATCCTACAACCTTCTTTATCATCATCCTACAACCATCTTTTATCTTCATCCTACAACCATCTTTTATCTTCATCCTACAACCTTCTTTATCATCATCCTACAACCATCTTTTATCTTCATCCTACAACCTTCTTTATCATCATCCTACAACCATCTTTTATCTTCATCCTACAACCATCTTTTATCTTCATCCTACAACCTTCTTTATCTTCATCCTACAACCATCTTTTATCTTCATGCTACAACCATCTTTTATCATCATCCTACAACCATCTTTTATCTTCATCCTACAACCTTCTTTATGATCATCCTACAACCATCTTTTTTCTTCATCCTACAACCTTCTTTATCATCATCCTACAACCATCTTTTATCTTCATCCTACAACCTTCTTTATCTTCATCCTACAACCATCTTTTATCTTCATCCTACAACCATCTTTTATCTTCATCATACAACCATCTTTATCTTCATCCTACAACCATCTTTTATCTTCATCCTACAACCATCTTTTATCTTCATCCTACAACCATCTTTATCATCATCCTCAATCATCTTTATCTTCATCCTACAACCATCTTTATCTTCATCCTACAACTATCTTTATCTTCATCCTACAACCTTCTTTATCTTCATCCTACAACCATCTTTTATCTTCATCTTAGAAACATCTTTATCTTCATCCTACAACCATCTTTTATCTTCATCCTACTCCCTTCTTTATCATCATCTTACAACCTTCTTTATCATCATCTTACAACCTTTTTTATCATCATCTTACAACCATCTTTATCTTCATTAAACAACCTTCTTTATCTTCATCCTACAACCATCTTTATCTTCATCCTACAACCATCTTTATCTTCATCCTACAACCATCTTTATCTTCATCCTACAACCATCTTTATCTTCATCCTACAGCCATCTTTATCTTAATCTTACAACCTTCTTTATCATCATCTTACAACCTTCTTTATCATCATCTTACAACCATCTTTTATCTTCATCCTACAACCTTCTTTATCTTCATCCTACAACCATCTTTTATCTTCATCCTACAACCTTCTTTATCTTAATCCTACAACTATCTTTATCTTCATCTTACAACCTTCTTTATCATCATCTTACAACCATCTTTGTCTTCATCCTACAACCATCTTTATCTTCATTCTACAACTTTCTTTATCTATATCTTACAACCATCTATATCTTCATCCTACAACTATCTTTATCTTCATCCTACAACCATCTATATCTTCATCCTACAACTATCTTTATCTTCATCTTACAACCATCTATATCTTTATCCTACAACTATCTTTATCTTCATCTTACAACCTTCTTTATCATCATCTTACAACCATCTTTATCTTCATCCTACAACTTTCTTTATCTTCATCCTACAACCATCTTTATCTTCATTCTACAACTTTCTTTATCTTCATCCTACAACCATCTTTATCTTCATTCTACAATTTTCTTTATCTTCATCCTACAACCATCTTTATCATCATTCTACAACTTTCTTTATCTTCCTCCTACAACCATCTTTATCTTCATTCTACAACTTTCTTTATCTTCATCCTACAACCATCTTTATCTTCATTCTACAACTTTCTTTATCTTCATTCTACAACTTTCTTTATCTTCATTCTACAACTTTTTTTATCTTCATCCTACAACCATCTTTATCTTCATTCTACAACTTTCTTATCTTCATTCTACAACCATCTTTTATCTTCATTCTACAACTTTCTTTATTTTCATTCTACAACCATCTTTATCTTCATTCTACAACTTTCTTTATCTTCATTCTACAACCATCTTTATCTTCATTCTAGAACTTTCTTTATCTTCATTCTACAACTTTCTTTATCTTCATCCTACAACCATCTTTATCTTCATCCTACAACCATCTTTATCTTCATTCTACAACCATTTTTATCTTCATCTTACAACCATCTTTATCTTCATCCTACAACCATCTTTATCTTTATTCTACAACCATCTTTATCTTCATCCTACAACCATCTTTATCTTCATTCTACAACCATCTTTATCTTCATTCTACAACTTTCTTTATCTTCATCCTACAACCATCTTTATCTTCATCCTACAACCATCTTTATCTTCATTCTACAACAATTTTTATCTTCATCTTACAACCATCTTTATCTTCATCCTACAACCATCTTTATCTTCATTCTACAACCATCTTTATCTTCATTCTACAACTTTCTTTATCTTCATCCTACAACCATCTTTATCTTCATTCTACAACTTTCTTTATCTTCATTCTACAACCATTTTTATCTTCATCCTACAACAATCTTTATCTTCATCCTACAACAATCTTTATCTTCATCTTACAACCTTCTTTATCTTCATCTTACAACCTTCTTTATCTTCATCTTGTAACCTTTTTTATCTTCATCTTACAACCCTCTTTATCTTTATCTTACAACCTTCTTTATCTATATCTTACAACCTTCTTTATCTTCATCTTACAACCTTCTTTATCTTTATCTTACAACCTTCTTTATCTTTATCTTACAACCTTCTTTATCTTTATCTTACAACCTTCTTTATCTTTATCTTACAACCTTCTTTATCTTTATCTTACAACCTTCTTACTTCTTTATCTTTATCTTACAACCTTCTTTATCTTTATCTTACAACCTTCTTTATCTTCATCCTACAACCTTCTTTATCTTTATCTTACAACCTTCTTCATCTTTATCTTACAACCTTCTTTACCTTTATCTTGCAACCTTCTTTATCTTTATCTTACAACCTTCTTTATCTTTATCTTAGAACCTTCTTTTATCTTTATCTTACAACCTTCTTTATCTTTATCTTACAACCTTCTTTATCTTCATCTTACAACCTTCTTTATCATTATCTTTACAACCTTCTTTAACTTTATCTTACAACCATCTTTATCTTTATTTTACAACCATCTTTATCTTCATCTTGCAACCTTCTTTATCTTTATCTTACAACGTTCTTTATCTTTATCTTACAACCTTCTTCATCTTTATCTTACAACCTTCTTTATCTTCATCTTACAACCTTCTTTTTCTTAACTTACAACCTTCTTTATCTTTATCTTACAACCTTCTTTATCATCATCCTACAACCTTATTTATTTTCATCCTACAACCTTCTTTATCTTCACCCTACAACCTTCTTTATCTACATCTTACAACCTTCTTTATCTACATCTTACAACCCTTGAGTTTCGGGACAGCACTGAACAGATTCATCAGCTTTCTCAATCTCTCACTCCTTTCATTCATTTTTCGGAATCTGCGAAGTGAAGATATGCCTATTCTTTTACGTTATCAGCACACATATTTCTCTGCCAGGCTCTTCATATTGCTACTTTAAAAGTTCCTTGCAAAACAGTCCTTTCCAGCACATTCGATCGAGATACGGAGCCAAACCATGATTTTAATATACGGCCATGTGCACCCAAATCATGTAATTAGTAGCCATATGAAATTATATAAAGATAGATGCACCAACACTACAATGTTCAGCGGCTTATCTGAAATAGGGAGTTAGAGCCCATATTATTTTATCTAAAAGTAAAGTAAAGAGCCCCGTCATGCTAAGTGGTGTATAGGGAATATGGCGTTAGTGACCATCAATTTTACAGACCTTCAGCACATGATTTTTGGGGTAATGCGGTCGGGATTACGTTCTGTGGGAGATCTAGCTAGAGACAGAGATTCTTCCAGACGGGCTGTGGTGAGTGCTACGTTCTGTGGGAGATCTAGCTAGAGACAGAGATTCTTCCAGACGGGCTGTGGTGAGTGCTACGTTCTGTGGGAGATCTAGCTAGAGACAGAGATTCTTCTAGACGGGCTGTGGTGAGTGCTACGTTCTGTGGGAGATCTAGCTAGAGACAGAGATTCTTCTAGACGGGCTGTGGTGAGTGCTACGTTCTGTGGGAGATCTAGCTAGAGACAGAGATTCTTCTAGACGGGCTGTGGTGAGTGCTACGTTCTGTGGGAGATCTAGCTAGAGACAGAGATTCTTCCTGACGGGCTGTGGTGAGTGCTACGTTCTGTGGGAGATCTAGCTAGAGACAGAGATTCTTCTAGACGGGCTGTGGTGAGTGCTACGTTCTGTGGGAGATCTAGCTAGAGACAGAGATTCTTCTAGACGGGTTGTGGTGAGTGCTACGTTCTGTGGGAGATCTAGCTAGAGACAGAGATTCTTCCAGACGGGCTGTGGTGAGTGCTACGTTCTGTGGGAGATCTAGCTAGAGACAGAGATTCTTCCAGACGGGTTGTGGTGAGTGCTACGTTCTGTGGGAGATCTAGCTAGAGACAGAGATTCTTCTAGACGGGCTGTGGTGAGTGCTACGTTCTGTGGGAGATCTAGCTAGAGACAGAGATTCTTCCAGACGGGTTGTGGTGAGTGCTACGTTCTGTGGGAGATCTAGCTAGAGACAGAGATTCTTCTAGACGGGCTGTGGTGAGTGCTACGTTCTGTGGGAGATCTAGCTAGAGACAGAGATTCTTCCAGACGGGCTGTGGTGAGTGCTACGTTCTGTGGGAGATCTAGCTGGAGACAGAGATTCTTCCTGACGGGCTGTGGTGAGTGCTACGTTCTGTGGGAGATCTAGCTAGAGACAGAGATTCTTCCTGACGGGCTGTGGTGAGTGCTACGTTCTGTGGGAGATCTAGCTAGAGACAGAGATTCTTCCAGACGGGCTGTGGTGAGTGCTACGTTCTGTGGGAGATCTAGCTAGAGACAGAGATTCTTCTAGACGGGCTGTGGTGAGTGCTACGTTCTGTGGGAGATCTAGCTAGAGACAGAGATTCTTCCTGACGGGCTGTGGTGGTTCTATAAAATACATGCGACCTTGTGATGTCTGCCTGAGAAGAGCTTTGACTCTCGAAACATCTGTTTGTTTACTCTTATCGCAAAGCTAAAGTATCCTTTTTTGTGTTAGGTTGTTATTATTATTGTAGATGACCATGCCAGTTGGCCATGCAAATCTATAGGTGTCTTTGAATGTGCTGAATAGACAGAAAGAACAGATGGTGGTGAACTCAGAAATTAGAGGCTGAGATATCACATGATGTGCCACAACGTCGCTCGTTCTAAAGTTTCATAATCCACGGAGTGTATACAGCTCTTTATCCAAGAAACACGAGGTGTCGATGTGGTCGATGTGTAGCAGGAATATAATAATGACAGTGTATAATGATGTTAACTAAACATATAAATATATATATACGAGTACATATGTATTTTTCAAATAAACGAAACGCATTAAAAAAAAAATATGATATATTCACGTTTATTTTTCCGCTCTGATTTGAAGAAATGTTAAAAAAGTAGACACGAGATAAGATTGTGTAAAGGGAAGAAAAATATTTTCTCAATTTGTGAAAGGAAGGGAAAGGTCAAATAATGTATAAATAAATCGAATCATGGGCGCTAAATTAAGAAGATCACATTGAGCTGTGATCACTGATTGACAAAGCCTTCTCATCCAGGAAGTAAAAGTTGAATCTGTTATTGAAGTATTCTATAATTCTTGCAATATTTGTTGTGGCATGGCATTCCATTCTTCTTGCAATATTTGTTGTGGCATGGTATTCCATACTTCTTGCAATATTTGTTGTGGCATGACATTCCATACTTCTTGCAATATTTGTTGTGGCATGACATTCCATTCTTCTTGCAATATTTGTTGTGGCATAACATTCCATTCTTCTTGCAATATTTGTTGTGGCATGACATTCCATACTTCTTGCAATATTTGTTGAAACATGACATTCCATTCTTCTTGCAATATTTGTTGTGGCATAACATTCCATTCTTCTTGCAATATTTGTTGTGGCATAACATTCCATTCTTCTTGCAATATTTGTTGTGGCATAACATTCCATTCTTCTTGCAATATTTGTTGTGGCATAACATTCCATTCTTCTTGCAATATTTGTTCTGGCATGACATTCCATACTTCTTGCAATATTTGTTGAAACATGACATTCCATACTTCTTGCAATATTTGTTGAAACATGACATTCCAGTCTTCTTGCAATATTTGTTGAAACATGACATTCCATTCTTCTTGCAATATTATTTGAAACATGACATTCCATTCTTCTTGCAATATTTGTTGAAACATGACATTCCATTCTTCTTGCAATATTTGTTGTGGCATGACATTCCAGTCTTCTTGCAATATTTGTTGAAACATGACATTCCATTCTTCTTGCAATATTTGTTGAAACATGACATTTCATTCTTCTTGCAATATTTGTTGAAACATGACATTCCATTCTTCTTGCAATATTTGTTGAAACATGACATTCCATTCTTCTTGCAATATTTGTTGAAACATGACATTCCATTCTTCTTGCAATATTTGTTGTGGCATGACATTCCAGTCTTCTTGCAATATTTGTTGAAACATGACATTCCATTCTTCTTGCAATATTTGTTGAAACATGACATTCAATTCTTCTTGCAATATTTGTTGAAACATGACATTCCATTCTTCTTGCAATATTTGTTGAAACATGACATTCCAGTCTTCTTGCAATATTTGTTGAAACATGACATTCCATTCTTCTTGCAATATTTGTTGAAACATGACATTCCATTCTTCTTGCAATATTTGTTGAAACATGACATTCCATTCTTCTTGCAATATTTGTTGAAACATGACATTCCATTCTTCTTGCAATATTTGTTGTGTGCTTACTGGTGCTGGGTTTTAGGATAACCTTGCCAACTTTACAGCCTAAGCTACAAGTCTTCTTACACGTGGTCGATGGGAGAAAGATCCCAATAAACAGCAGGCCACAGACAGCCATACACCCCAGAAAGAACGTTACTCGGGGAACAGGTAGACTTTAGGACAATTCATTGTTGAAATAGGAGACAGAGATTCGTGTTGTTCCATGCCCTTTCTGTGAGTTTGCCGAAGGTCGTAGCTGCCTTACCAATTCGACAGTTTATTTCTTCATCAAGAGAGATGGTTTGCGTAACTGTGGATCCAAGATATGTAAATTTTTGTGCTGATTCTAGTGGGCAGTCTTTTAGCCCATTTATGTATATATATATATATATATATATATATATATTAATACATATTTTTAAACTTTTCAACAATAATAAATCCACATAACGTGTCAGATGGATGCAATCTATACAGGTTTTTTTCGGTAACTGCTCTAAAAAGTGAAGTGCTACTTCATCATCATCATCATCATCATCATCATCATCATCATCATCATCATCATCATCATCATCATCATCATCATCGAGTACCGTCTCCGCATCGAAGGTTGGCTACCACAGAGCGCCATTCCACTCTGTCTCTTGCTTTGATGGTGCAGATTGTCATAGGCTGACTTGTCCATCTTTTGATGTTACTCGTCCATGTTAGTCTTGGTCTGCCTCTACCTGTTTTACCTTGTATGTTCCCTTCCAATATTGCTTTTATTTGGCTGTTGTGTCTTTTAACATGCCCCCAAAATTTCATTTGTCTTGTTCTAATTGTGTTTAGTAGTTCTCTTTTTATTTTTAGTTGTTTTAAAAATTCATCGTTTGATTTCTTTTCTTTCCATCCAATTCTTCATATTCTTCTATAAATTCACATTTCAAAGGCTTCAATTTTCTGTTCTGTTTTCTTATCTAATGTCCATAAGTACAACTTACAATAGTACACATATCTAATTAATATCTAATATATAAATGACATTATAAACTAATAGGCTAGTATAGTTTGTATATGTTTATGCTTGATCATTTAGAAAGTACACATAGTATCTCGTTTCTCCACCCCTTTCACCCCCTGTTAACACTCAGTCCTCCCACGTAGAACTTTGTCAACGCCCCTGGTATGGGAACCACCATCTTCAGCTTATGTAAGGGGTCCGATGTTCTTGTACTCAAAAATAGATCTCTTCATCTTGTTCACGAGGACAATGTATTGAGCTGCGTTCACATCTTTTTGTCTCCTGGTCATAGACCGTTCTTTCTTTATGGAAGGAGCCTGGCGACCCGTAGTAACCAAAAGCGCATGCTCTGTGAGGAAGACATTGTACAATAATATATTGTTAGCTGTTGCTACTATTGTTCGCTCGTGACTGTTCTCTTTAACTATTTCTTATGACTTGATAATAATAGAGTTAATAAGGTTACATCCAAATCTGAAACAAGTGCAACGCGTCAAATAGAAGTGATAGTTTAGTTCAGAAAATGAAAAATATCTTATGCAACAAATCTATGTCAATAGAAGTGAGAAAGAGAGTTCATCCGTGCTATATAGTACCAATTCTGACCTATGGAAGCGAATCATGGACAATAGATAAACAAATAAAATAACGATTAGAGATGGGATTTCTCAAAAGAATGTTGAAAGTTCCCTGGATACCAATGAAGAAATTCTCGAAGAGGCCAACACAAAAAGGGACTCATAAAAAAAAAAAAAGAAGAAAGAAACAATCAACATTTTTTGGGCACATGATGAGGAGAGGAAAGTTGGAATACTTGGTTACAACTGGAAAAATAAAAGGAAAGAGAGATCGCGGACGACAAAGAGAGAAAATATTAGATAGCTTGGCGTCATGGCATGGAAAACAGTCAACAACAGAACTGATACGATGCACTGTAGATAGAAGATTGTGGAAGGGCATGATCGTCTAGGCCAAACGGTATGGCGCATGATGATGATTATGATGAATGTTACATCTACTCAAGACATTTGTATGTTACATAAACAGAGAGAAAACATAAATGTGGATTTATAGAAGAACTTGAGAAATTAGGTGGATAAGGATAGAAGCATGCTCACAAAAAAACATAGTTATACAGAAAAAACTTGGCTGTTACAAGAGTTCTCATAATAGATTTATGTAATTATAATTTCCTGTTTATTACAAGAACAGCTGTGCTAATCGATTGTCTATAACATGCGCTGTTGTACTAATTTCTTGTCTATGACAGGAGCTGTTGTACTAATTTCTTGTCTATGACAGGAGCTGTTGTACTAATTTCTTGTCTATGACAGGAGCTGTTGTACTAATTTCTTGTCTATGACAGGAGCTGTTGTACTAATTTCTTGTCTATGACAGGAGCTGTTGTACTAATTTCTTGTCTATGACAGAAGCTGCTGTACTAATTTCTTGTCTATAACAGGAGCTGTTGTACTAATTTCTTGTCTATAACAGGAGCTGTTGTACTAATTTTTTCTCTATGACAGGAGCTGCTGTACTAATTTCTTGTCTATAAAAACAGATGCTGTAATTTCTTGTTTATGACAAGAGCTGTTGTGCTAATGTCTTATCTGTGACAAGAGTTGTTGCTCTAATTTCTTGTCTATGACAAGAGATTTTGTGGTAGTGTCTTGTCTATTATATGAGATGTGCTAATTTCTGGCTATGACATTCACTGTTGTGGCAATATTTTTTCCTATAACTGAGTAACAAACAAAAATTAAAATTACGCTTCGTTAACAACAGTGTAATGAAAGTATACCACCATCGCGGACGCCTCATCAGTGCCTTCGGGGAAGTTGGAAGGACACAGGACTTCGACAACCATAATTCCACGTAACTCTTTCGGATGAAAGAGATGGAAGTTAAGATGAGCACAGCCAGAAACGAGAAACTTAGTGGGCGTGTAAGAAGACTAATCAACCAACACAGAACTGAAGTCGTCAGTCGCTGAACACTGCGAGACTGGAAGAGGAGGGAATCTGAGCACCTATGGACATGTTCGGAGTGTAATGATAATGACCCGCTAATAACTCAATAATTCAGTAACAAACAAAACGCTTGCGAGGATATTCAAATAAAAAGGGGACAAAAAAACAGGCAACGAAAATTATGAACTGATGGTTTATTAGAGAATCTTTGAAAGTTATAACGACAAGAGGTGTTATCAGAAGACCCTAAAAACCCCAAACTGCTTCTCCATTAGACGCTGAAAGCTAAACTGAAGAAGCCACATCAGCTTTCAGGAAAGTAAGATAATGTCTCTTAGACCAGTCATAACAGTTGACGATTTGTCACAACAAATAAATATAAAAGGTATGACTAAAACAATAACAATGAGAAGATTAATAACAAATAAATATAAAAGGTATGACTAAAACAATAACAATGAGAAGATTAATAACAAATAAATATAAAAGGTATGACTAAAACAATAACAATGAGAAGATTAATAACAAATAAATATAAAAGGTATGACTAAAACAATAACAATGAGAAGATTAATAACAACAAAAGCCACGATTAATTTGGTAATCTTACTTGGAAGTAGCGTTTCCGTTTGAGCAGGTAACAAAGTATCCCTCTTGGCATTTTGGATAGCAATATGGGTAGTCTCCATCAGACTTCCCAACGCATCCATTGGGGGTGTCACTAATACATCCTGACAATCAAACATAGATTAGATTTGTTCAGGGATCCAAAGTTTATTATTATTAATAATCATTAAAAAAATGGTTCAACATCATCAGTATTGGTGTCATCATCTATGTGATCATCATCATCACGATTATCATTATCACTTTAATCACCACGATCATCATCACTTACTCACAATGATTATCATCATTTTAATTACCGTCATCATTACTTTAATCACTATCATCATAATTTAGTCACAACGACTATTATCATTTAATTACAACGACTATTATCATTTAATAACAACGACTATTATCATTTAATCACCACGATCATTATCATTTAATCACAACGACTATTATCATTTAATTACCACGATTATCATCAGTTAATCACAAGGACCATCATCATAAATTAACCACCACCATCATCATCTCTGTAATCATCACCATCATCATCTCTTTAATCACCACCATCATCATCTCTTTAATCACCACCATTATCATCACTTTAATCACCACCATTATCATATCTTTAATCACCAACATTATCATCACTTTAATCACCACCATCATCATCTCTTTAATCACCACCATCATCATCTCTTTAATCACCACCATCATCTCTTTAATCATCACCATCATCATCTCTTTAATCACCACCATCATCATCTATTTAATCACCACCATTATCATCACTTTAATCACCACCATTATCATCACTTTAATCACCACCCTCATCATCACTTTAATCACCACCATCATCATCTCTTTAATCACCAACATTATCATCACTTTAATCACCACCATTATCATCACTTTAATCACCAACATTTTCATCTATTTAATCACCACCATCATTATCTCTTTAATCACCAACATTATCATCACTTTAATCACCACCATCATGATCACATTAATCACCACCATCATCATCTCTTTAATCACCACCCTCATCATCACTTTAATAACCACCATTATTATCTCTTTAATCACCACCATCATCATCTCTTTAATCATCACCCTCATCATCACTTTAATAACCACCATTATTATCTCTTTAATCACCACCATCATCATCATCTCTTTAATCACCACCATCATCATCATCTATTTAATCATCACCATTATCATAATTTTAATCACCATCATCCTTATCACTTTAATCGCCACCCTCATCATCACTTTAATCACCAACATCATCATCACTATAATTGCTAGAAAGGGTGTCATCCTTCAGTAGTGCGCACAGCTACTGGTATAAAGGGTGTTACCCTTCAATAGTGCACACAGCTGCTGGTAGAAGTGGTGTTATCCTTCAGTAGTGCACACAGCTGCTGGTATAGAGAGTGTAAAATCAACCTAAACGGCCTTAGTACCACTGCTTGAATGATATTTAACTCAGGGCATAATAACGGCAACCGCTGTTAAACGTTAAGGACCAATCAGCAAGCAAGGACAAACTAGTAAAGGGTTAAGGCATAAAAATGCGAAGCTGCAGTAAATCTGAATATAAGGAAAAATAAAAAAAATTAAAAAATGGTATGTAAGAAGCTTTACGTGACAAGTGGACGACACAGACTAAACAACGTTTCGGCTCAATAGGCCTTCATCAGGAACAAACAATAAAAACACACACACAAAACTGATAACGAAACAACCAAAATAAAAACAATCGAAATGTGTTAAAGAAAACAACAACAATAAATAAAACTATCCTGTGAAATCCAAAATAAAATCGTAACCAAGTGCGGCTGTCGTGAACGTCGAAAATCGTGCCAAAAAGTGCGTATATGTACACAGAACCAGAGGAGTTAACACAGGGGTCAGTGTGCAAACACAAAGGAGAAAGAATCGAATAGTAGACTGACAGGTGTAAAAAGACGCTAAGAGTGAGATGTCTGAGAGTGGGGTACAGTAAAAATAAATGAGGGGTAAGAAGCACAGAAAAAAATTATAGAGGAGAAAACCGAAGTGTCTCATAAGGGACTAGAGGAGAAGAACTATAAAAAGCATGACATAGTAAGTAGACCAAAGAACCCAAATATGTGTAGTAGAGAAGGCTATGCAAAAGGGAAGGAGCAAGCAAAAAGTATGCGTATGAGTGTGATCACCAACATTATCATCACTTTAATCACCACCATTATCATCACTTTAATCACCAACATTATCATCAAATAAGATGGTGGTGATTAAAGTTGGTGATTACCAAGGACAAACTAGTTATTGTAGAGCACAAATAATCACGATAACCAGCAAGAATTAAGTTCTCAAACAGTTCTGGTGATGCTCGGAGAAGGCAGATGAATAATATGAACTAGGGAAGTGATCATCAACAGAGCACATAATGATGACCCAATGTCTGATTATGTTACTGAAGAAAGCCCTGCTGTTTATCATAGTGTGCTATACATGTTGGCGTTGACGATCATGTACTTCCACACTCTTCTATCTATATTTACGGTTATGGTTATGGAAGGCCTTGGTATCACTGCAAACGAATTAAAATCCATAATTGCTCAACCTCACGTGCTGGTGGAATCATCCGAATTAATATCTCATCTCCCAAACAAAGAAAAATTGCTGTAGTCCCCATTATAGCAGTGTCAGCACATGCCAAAAGACATAAATCAAAACCGCACCAAAAGTAAATACAGCCATCTGTTCCCCGTCATACCAATTCATCATTTTTCGTAACCAAACGGAATATCGTAACATGATCTAAACGGATGAAACGCACAGCTCACGGTGTGCATAGAACACTTAACTCAGTAGCTCCTGCAGCAAGCCTGAATCATGTCTTCTACGTCAGAGAGCATGACACAAAATGTGATCACATGACTGGATCAGAGAGAGGCTGAGGCTCACTTTTCATGGCCACCAAGCAGTAGTCCGGTTCTATCCACAGTGCATCGTATCTGTTCTGTTGTTAACTGATTTCCATGTCATGACACCAAGCTACCCAGTATTTTATCTCTTTGTCGTCTGCGATCTCTCTTTACTTTTATTTTGCCAGTTGTAACCAAATATTCAAATTTTCCTCTTCTTATGATGGGCCCGAAAAATATTGATTGTTTCTTTCTGATGTTTTTTAGGAGCTGCCTTTTTGTGTTGGCCTCTTTGAGAACTTCCTCGTTGGTCTTTTTAGCTGTCCAGGGAACTTTCAACATTCTTCTGAGAAATCCCATCTCTGCGGCCTCTAATCGTCTTTTTATTTGTTGGTCTACTGTCCATTATTCGCTTCCATAGGTCAGAATTGGTTCTATATAGCACAATGAACTCTCTTTCTCACTTCTATTGACATAGAAGTCCTATTGCTAGACAACGTAAACATTGAAAATGAGAACCACTCACTAAGCTAAAAAAAGAATATCATCGGTTCATTCATAAAACTTACGTGATATCAGTTTTATTTGAAAGATTACCTGTCTCATCGTTTCTTGTGTCTGGTTCATTCATAAAACTAACGTGATATCAGTTTTATTTGAAAGATTACCTGTCTCATCGTTTCTTGTGTCTGGTTCATTCATAAAACTAACGTGATATCAGTTTTATTTGAAAGATTACCTGTCTCATCGTTTCTTGTGTCTGGTTCATTCATAAAACTAACGTGATATCAGTTTTATTTGAAATATTACCTGTCTCATCGTTTCTTGTGTCTGGTTCATTTTCATTTTCATAAGAAGGTTCATTTCCATATTCCTCCACAGCTTTGATTGGTGACTCTTGTGGAGGTGTGTTTAATGACTCATGCTGAAGTATCTCAGGTGGATTCTGTTGAGGTATCTTAGGTGAGTCTTGTTGAGGTTCCTTTGGTGACTCTTGTTGAGGTTTCTGATGTGACTCTTGTTGATGTTTCTTATGTGACCCTTGTGAAGAATCGTCGGATGGGTAATTTGAAAGTGCATCAAGTTTTTTAATCAGTGCATCAAGGATACCTTGAAGTCCTATATGAAGGATAGAAATACATATTAAATTTGATACATTATATAAATGTCTCATAAATCTCTTATACGATAGAAATGTCTGCTAAATATCTTACACGATAGAAATGTCTCCTAAATCTCATACACGATAGAAATGTCTGCTAATTCTCTTACACGATAGAAATGTCTCCTAAATCTCTTATACGACAGAAATGTCTCCTAAATCTCTGACACGATAGAAATGTCTCCTCAACTTCTTATACAATAGAAATGTCTCCTGAATCTCTTATACGATAGAAATGTCTGCTAAATCTCTTACACGATTGAAATGTCTCCTAATCTCTTACACGTTAGAAATGTCTCTTAAATCTCTTACAAGATAGAAATGTCTCCTAAATCTCTTATAGGATAGAAATGTCTCCTGCATTTCTTAAATGATAGAAATGTTTATTAAATCTCTTACACGATAGAAATGTCTCCTAAATATCTTACACGATAGAAATGTCTCCTAAATTTCTTATACGATAGAAATGTCTCTTAAATCTCTTACATGATAGAAATGTCTCCTAAATCTCTTACATGATAGAAATGTCTCCTAAATCTCTTACACGATAGAAATGTCTCCTAAATCTCTTACATGATAGAAATGTCTCCTAAATCTCTTATACGATAGAAATACCTGCTAAATCTCTTACATGATAGAAATGTCTCCTAAATTTCTTAAACGATAGAAATGTCTCCTAAATCTCTTACACGATAGAAATATCTCCTGAATCTCTTATACGATAGAAATGTCTGTTAAATCTCATACATGATAAAAATGTCTCCTAAGTCTCTTACATGAAAGAAATGTCTACTAAATCTCTTGCATGATATAAATGTCTCCTAATCTCTTACTTAATTCTTAATTACCTGACCTGACCAATAGATTATCTTCTAAATAATAAATCAATAAAGAATGTGATGTTTGTGGTGAACTTTGGTATAATTTGTTCATGTCCAATCAAAGATGTCATAATTATGTGTCATCACATAGCACGGATTTAAATGTTTTTTTTCTGATATGTCTTTTTGGATACATTTTGGATACATTTTGGATACATTTTGGATACATATGGAAGGATACAAATTGTGTATTTATTTTTTGTTATTATTATTATTATTATTATTATTATTATCACTAGAGGTCGAATTTTCATGACATGTCATATTTTTTTCTTAGCATTTATATTTTGATATGTAAATTAATGTCTGTTAATAATTGTTAATTTCAACTTGTTTCACGCTTTTCTGAACACTGAAACTTTTCTATTCGTCATATAACTGCATATTTTGACCATAATTTAGGTTTAGTACTGTTTTGACCAAATGGGGGGGGGGGGGGGCTAAGCTACACATTTTTGGTCATTTTTATTTTTGTTGGTCATATGAGGTACAATTAAGGCTTCAGTTCGATGAAGTCAGCAGAAAAAAATTTTCACCAGAAAAAAAAAGAGATCGCAATTTCATTGCTAACAAAAACACATAAACTTGTCTGAATAAGTGCAACGTCTCTTAACTCAGACAACGTAATCTATAATAAATATTTAGATTGAAAATTAAAGACCACATTTATTTGAATTAACGTATGTCAGGATAAACGTTTTTATTTTAAATATAAAGAGAACCTTGGTTAAAAGTTTTTTTAAAATTTATTTTAGTTTGAAAGATTTTGCAGACATTGAAGAAGAATAAATGTGTCTAAATATTGAAGAAAAGAAAAACAAAGTAAAAGTCTGAGAGGTGCCCAGCTACAGACATTACTCTTTAACAAAGACAAGGACAGGAAAGCCTAGCTCAACGCAAAGGATGTAGACACCGTAGTGGATAATTTAACTGATCATCTGAATAAAGAAAAACAACGAAAGATGAGGCCAATTTAAAAAGAAAAGAAAGAAAAACAGGGTAACTCTAACCTTAACATAACCGACATTATGTGACACGTGTCACGGGGTCAACTGTCAAATGATTAAATAGTTTATGTCAGCTAGAAAGATATGACTCGGTAAGTGTTTTTACAAATCTATCTACGATTCTAGAATTTGATAATTTAATGTCATTTAAAATAACAAAGGAGATTTAATGTATTTCAAAGTTGTCTATTTTTATTCTTTTTCGTTAGAATTTTTAGATCACAAATACAATAATATTACAATTATTATTAGGTCATATTTAGTATTTTTAGGATATAACAATTGGAGCCATAAATTGTACAGATACTTTTCATAAAAACGTGACACGAATTTTACATGAACCATTTTCCACCTCACCTTTTAATTTGTCTAAATCATGTGGAAGCTGAATAGGTCGCTCATGTGAAGGATCGTCTGATGGATTCGGTAAAAGTGTATCGAGTATTTTTTTCAGTGTATCAGCGAGGCCTTGAAGTCCTACATAAAGGATATAAATATATAATCATTCTCATACACGTTAGAAATGTCTCAGAAATCTCTCATACGATAAAAATGTCGACTTACATGACAGAAATGTCTTCAAAATCTCTTACATGACAAAAATGTCTTCTAAATCTCTTACATGACAAAAATGTCTTCTAAATCTCTTACATGACAGAAATGTCTACTAAATCTCTTACATGACAGAAATGCCTTCAAAATCTCTTACATGACAGAAATGCCTTCTAAATCTCTTACATGACAGAAATGTCGACTAAATCTCTTACATGACAGAAATGTCGAATAAATCTCTTACATGACAGAAATATCTTCATAATCTCTTACATGACAGAAATGTCTTCTAAATCTCTTACATGACAGAAATGTATTCAAAATCTCTTACGTGACAGAAATGTCTTCAAAATCTCTTACATGACAAAAATGTCTTCTAAATCTCTTACATGACAGAAATGTCTTCTAAATCTCTTACATGACAGAAATGTCTTCTAAATCTCTTACATGTCAGAAATGTCGACTAAATCTCTTACATGACAGAAATGTCTTCAAAATATCTTACATGACAAAATGTCTATATAAAATGTTTAAACGACAATAATTATGTCACATTAAAACATAACAAATATCATATTAAGTTCAATCCGTTGCTAACAAGAGACGTGTTTTACAACCATCTACAATGTTTGCATCTAAAAGATTCCACTCCGGAACGAGAGTATTCCACTGGAATAACCATTAACGTTGTTGTCCTGAATTCTATAAATGTGGCCACCCATAATTATACAGAGAAGTTAAGACGGTGGTTTTCTGCTGCCTTCCGTCGGTTTCGTTACGGTTGACACCGCCAGTCATTGATTAAGAGGTTTCACCCAAGGAAGCGGGGTTGATGTACCTTAGGGTACATTCCCTTAGTCTTTTACTCTCTTTGACATACGTACAAGGCAGTAGGGCAGCCGCAGGTTGTACTGTCTACTGTATACAGTCATTATCATCAAGTACCACACCTGGCCTAGGTGATCATGTCTCTCTCATTAATTTTCGATCTCGACAGTTATTTATCAATGCTGTTGTCAACCTTTTGCCAAGCCATATTCTTAAGCTGTCTGGTATCTTTTCGTTGCTTCCCAATATGTCTAAGTCTCTCAATTTAACCAGTTCTTAAAGTGTATTCCAACTGTTCCCTTCTGATAACATGGCCAGAAAATGATGATTGTTTCTTCCTAGTATTGGAAATCAGCTCTCTTTTTGCTTTGGCCTCTTTCAGAACTTTTTCATTACTCTTCTTAGCTGTTCCTAATATTCTCAACATTTTTATATAAAACCACATTTCTACAGCCTCCAGTGATTTCCTTGTCAATTCTCCATATTTCACATCCATATGTTGAATGTTTTAGAACAAACTTAAGAACTTAACTTAAACGTGTTAACAACTTAAAACAAACTTAAGAACTTAACTTAAACGTGTTAACAACTTAAAACAAACGCTAAAAAAAACGCCAACGTAAGAGGAAAACCGAGAAAGAGATTGATAAAGGGATTACTAGAGTGACTAGGAGAGACAACACCAGAAGAGGCCAACTGAACAGCAAAGAATCGCAGATTGCATCTCCCCGCCTACGCCAACAGCAATGGAGGAAGGATAGAAGAAAAAAGATGTTAAGACTGACTCAAAATTTAAGAACTACTAAAGGGAGGTCAAAAAGTAATGCACACCAATTTTTTTCTCGGCTAATAATAAAGATAGGAATATGAAATTTTGCACACTTGGAATATGACATGTTCCAATTATGTGTACCAAATTGCACAGCATTTTGATAAATATTACGCAATCTATGAACCGTTAAAATGGAGCTTGTCAACAATGTCCGTTACAAACAGCGAATTGTCATAGAATTTCTGGTTGCGGAAAAAGAAACTGTGGCAAACATCCATAAACGACTGTGTGCAGTGTACACATGTTCTGCAGTCGATAGGAGCACAGTTAGTCGCTGGGTTCAGAGAATTAAAGCTGCAGAAAGTGTACGAGTGGAGCTGCATGATTTACCGCGTTCTGGACGTGTTGCCTCGGCTACCAGCACAGACATGTTAAACCGGGCTGATGCCATTATTCGTAAGGATAGGCGTATCACTAGTCAGCAATTGGCATTGCAGCTTACAGTCAGCAAGAGAAGTGCAATCGCATTTTTTAAAACTCTCGGATATTCAAAGATTTGCGCTCGATGGGTTCCTCGGTGCCTAACAAATGATCACAGAGTTCAAAGGAAAACATTCTGTTCTGAATTGTTGGAGCGTTTCGGTGTTGAAGGAGAAATGTTTTTGTCAAAAATTGTTACCGGTGACGAAACGTGGGCACATTATTATGAGCCTGAAACAAAAATGCAGTCAATGGAATGGCATCATCCGCAGTCACCAAAAAGAAAAAAATTCAAAACATCTCCATCAGCCGGAAAGGTGATGATCACTGTCTTTTGGGACATTGATGGTGTGATTCTTGTTGATGTAATGACAAGAGGTGAGACAATCAACTCGACAGCTTACATCAATACACTGACAAAACTAAAATATCGGTTCCACAGAGTTCGGCCTAATAAGCCATCTGCAGATTTGTTGCTTCAACATGACAATGCACGCCCTCACACACGTCTGGTAACACGGGAAGCAATCAACAAATTTGGTTGGACTGTACTGCCCCATCCCTCTTACAGCCCTGATCTGGCTCCCTCAGATTTCCATCTGTTTGGACCACTCAAAAAATTCCTGCGTGGGACACACTTTGACAATAATGAGGGTGTGATCCGTGCAGTTTAAAAAATGGCTACGCGAGCAGGACAAAACTTGGTACAAACGAGGCATTCATGACCTAGTTTCGCGTTGGCGTAAGGTAATACGCTTGGACGGAGATTATGTTGACAAATAGGTAGTGTAAAGGTGATGTTCAGCTACAATCTGTGAAAATTTCACACATTTTGCCCGAATAGTTTCCGAGAAAAAAATTGGTGTGCATTACTTTTTGACCTCCGTATTTTTCTTGTTTCTATTGTCAAAAATGGATTGCACATTATCTTCCTCATTTTATTGGAAAGCTGCTTTTGCCTGAGCTATTCTACATCTCACCTCTGTTGTACATCTATCATCTGAGGTTAACATTGTTGCCATATATTTATATTCATTTTCCTGTTTTCATATTTTTTCACTTATTTTTGTGTATTGTGGTTATGTCCTTTTCTTTATTGTTACCATTACTTCTGTCTTTTTGCTATTAAGGCCGAGTCTTTTATTTTTGCTTTCTTTGACTATAATGTCTAACATTTCTTGTAACTCATTTTCGTTCTAAGCGATTAAGACTGTATCATCAGCATACCTTAGATTATTTCTGTTATGGTCTCCAATTATTATTTTATTGTATACAGTAACAGGTACAATTACCTGACCTGACCTATAGATTAGCTTCTAAATAATAAGTCAATAAAGAATGTGATGTTTTTTTGTGAACTTTGGAATAATTTGGTCATGTCAATTCAAAGATGTCCTAGTTATGTGACGTCACATAGCACGGAGTTAAGTTTTTTTTCTTTTCTGATATGTCTTTTTGAATGTATTTTGGAGACGTATGGAAGGATACATATTGTGCATTTATTGTGATTATTATTATCACTAGACGTCGAATTTTCATAACATGTCATATGTTTTCTTAGCATTTATATTTTGATGTGTATGTTAATTTCAACTTGTTTCATGCCTTTCTCAACACTGAAACTTTTCTATTGGTCATATAACTGCATATTGTGACCATAATATAGGTTTAGTTCTGTTTTGATCAAATGGGGGGCTAAGTTACAAATTTTTGGTCATTTTTATTTTTGTTGGTCATATAAGGTACAATTAAGGCTTCAGTTCGATCAACCTTATTTCAACAGAAAAAAAAAAACTTCGCAATTTCAGTGCTAACAAAAACACATAAACTTGTCTGAATAAATGCGACGTCTCTGTAACTCAGACAAGGTAATCTATAATAAATATTTATATTGAAAATTAAAGACCACATTTATTTGAATTAACGTATGTCAGGATACACGTTTTTATTTTAAATATAAAAGAGAACTGTGTTTAAAGTTTTTTTTTTTTAATTTTACGTTTGAAAGTTATTGCAGAAATTGAAGAAGAATAAATGTTTCCAAAAATTGAAGAAAAGAAAAAACAAATTAAAAGTCTGAGAGGTGCCCCGCTACAGACATTGCTCGTTAACAAAGACAGCGACATGAAAGCCTAGCTCAACGCAAAGGATGTAGACGCCTTAGTGGATAATTTAACTGATCATCTGCATAAAGAAAAACAACGAAAGATGAGGCCAATTTAAAAAAGAAAAGAAAGAAAAACAGGGTAATTCTAACCTTAACATAACCGACATTATGTGACATGTGTCACGGGGTCAACTGTAAAATGATCAAATAGTTTATGTCAGCTAGAAAGATATGACTCGGTAAGTGTTTTTACAAATCTATCTACGATTCTAGAATTTGATAATTTAACGTCATTTAAAATAACAAATGAGATTTAATGTACATCAAAGTTGTCTATTTTTATTCTTTTTCGTTAGAATTTTTAGATCACAAATACAATAATATTACAATTATTATTAGGTCATATTTAGTATTTTTAGGATATAAAAATTGGAGCCATAAATTGTACAGATACTTTACATAAAAACGTGACACGAATTTTACATGAACCATTTTCCACCTCACCTTTTAATTTGTCTAAATCATGTGGAAGCTGAATAGGTCGCTCATGTGAAGGATCGTCGGATGGATTCGGTAAAAGTGTATCGATTATTTTTTTCAGTGTATCAGCGAGGCCTTGAAGTCCTACATAAAGGATATAAATATATAATCAATCTCATACACGTTAGAAATGTCTCCTAAATCTTGAGTTATTGACAACCAACGTGTTTTACCAGCATTTACAACTTGTGCATCTAATTGATTCCCCTACCGAATGAGGATTTTCATCTGAAATCTCCATTAACGTTGTTATCCTGAATTTTATAATTATTGCAAACCATAATTATACAAAGAAATTACGACGGTGGTTTTCTGTTGCCTTCCGTCGGTTTCTTTACGGTTGAGTCCACGATCAAATGGCAAATGATCAAATATTCTATGTAAACTAGAGAGAAATAAATTGGTAAGTATTTCTACATATCTGTCTTCTACTAATCTAGAGCTTGATAATTTAACGTCAATTTCAATAGCAAGTGAATTCTAATTGATGTCACATTTGTGTCTAAGTGTTTCATTTTAGTTAATATTTGACATTTTTTTAATCACAAATGCAATAATATTACGATTATTATCAGGTCATATATGACATTTATAGATTATAACAATCCGAGCCATAAATTGTACAATTACTTTTCATAAAATCGTGAAACGAATTTTACATGAACCATTATTAGTCACCTCACCTGTTATTTTGCCTAAATCATCTGGAAGCTTAATAGGTCGCTCTTGTGAAGGATCGTCAGATGGATTCGGTGAAAGCGCATCCAGTATTTTTTTTAGTGTCTCACGGACGCCTGGAAGTCCTACATAAAGGATATAAATATATAATAAATCTCATACACGTTTGAAATTTCTCCTTAATCTCTTATACGATAGAAATGTCTCCTAAATCTTTTATACGATAGAAATGCTTACTAAATCTTTTATACGGTAGAAATGTTTACTAAATCATTTATACGATAGAAATGTTTACTAAATCTTTTATACGATAGAAATGTCTACTAAATCTCTTATACGATAGAAATGTTTATTAAATCTCTTATACGATAGAAATGTTTATTAAATCGCTTACACGACAGAAATGTTTACAAAATCTTTTATACGATAGAAATGTTTACTAAATCTCTTATACGATAAAAATGTCTACTAAATCTTTTATACCATAGAAATGTCTACTAAATCTTTTATACCATAGAAATGTCTACTAAATCTTTTATACGATAGAAATGTCTACTAAATAGCATGCACGATAGAAATGTCTACTAAATAGCATGCACGATAGAAATGTCTACTAAATAGCATGCACGATAGAAATGTCTACTAAATAGCATGCGCGATAGAAATGTCTACTAAATAGCATGCACGATAGAAATGGCTACGTGAAGTGTTTAATGGATAGTATTTACGTTACTTTAAAGCATAAAAACTATCATCATATTGTGTTAATTGAGTTACTGACAACCTTCGTGTTTTACAACCATTTACAACTTTTGCATCTAATTGTTTCCCCTGCCGAACAAGTATTTTCCATTGGAATCTCCATTAACGTTGATGTCCTGAATTTTATAATTATTGCAAACATAATTATACACAGAAATTACGACGGTGGTTTTCTGTTGCCTTCCGTCGGTTTCTTTACGGTTGAGTCCGCTATCCTTTCCTTAAACTAAAAAAAATCTTACCCACAAGACATCGGGGTTGTTTTACTTTACACTTCCTCAGCCTTTTACTCTCGTGGGCATACCTGCAAGGCAGCAGGGGAGCCGCAGGTTGTACTGTTTACTGTATACAGGATCAATACAATGAAATGTACTTAACGCATCAAAATGCGAAGCTGCAGTGAAGAAATATGACATTTTGATATTTCCCGATGTAGTCAATGCATTTGGAGACGTCGGCTTCAGGTAGATCGGTAAGGCCGAAGCAGTCATCAATATACTGGAAGTATTTGTTAGGAGGGGGACCCTGATACGATTTGAGTATTTGGTGTACAAGGTAACCCATGAATAGGCAGGCATAGCTTGGTCACATCTTTGAACACATGGCTAGGCCACTGACTTGGATGTGTAAAGAGAACAAAGGTCGTGGATGAAAAGTCGGTACTAACGATCACGGGAGAGAGGGATTGAAGAGAAGATTCTTAAGGCATGGTTCGTGTCTTTGACATAGAAGGGAAGAGTGGCCACAAATAGAAGACACTGTCCAGATAGTCCGATATGTGTTCAGTCGGGCAAGCACACGCCGTCACGATAGGACCTTCTGGGTCGTTGAGTTTGTGAATGTTAGGGAGCATGTAGAAGGATTGTTTGACAAGACCACTATTAGGGATAATGAGGCGGGACCCACTAAGATGAAGGAGATGGTCTTTGATAAGTTCCCTGACAGCAGATTGAACAAGCTTATTCTGGAGAGCAAAGGCGTCGGAAGGGGAGGTTAATAATCAAATAAAAACAAGAGGAAGAAATTTGTCCATAAATTGAAAACAAAGTTACAGTCTGAGAGGTGCGCCTTCTGAGACATTGTAACTCCAATCTTAACACTGCCGACACTATTTGGCACGTGATCAATGGCAAATGATGAAAACTCTATGTAAACTAGAGAGAAATGACTTGGTGAGAATTTTTACATATCTATCTTCTACGAATCTAGAGCTTGATAATTTAACATCAATTTCAATAGGAAATGAGTTCTAATTGATGTCACATTTGTGTTTAAGTGTTTCATTTTAGTTAACATTTGACATGTTTAGATCACAAATGCAATAATATTACGAGTATTATTAGGTCATATATGACATTTATAGATCATAACAATCCGAGCCATAAATTGTACAATTATTTTTCATAAAATCGTGACACGAATTTTACATGAACCATTATTCGCCTCGCCTGTTATTTTGCCTAAATCATCTGGAAGCTTAATAGGTCGCTCTTGTGAAGGATCGTTAGATGGATTCGGTGAAAGCGCATCCAGTATTTTTTTCAGTGTATCACGGATGCTTGGAAGTCCTACATAAAGGATATAAATATATAATAAATCTCATACACGTTAGAAATGTCTCCTAAATCGCACACAGGACAGAAATGGCTACATGAAGTGTTTAACCGATAGTATTTACGTTACTTTAAAACATAACACCTATCATCATATTGTGTTCATTGAGTTACTGACAACCATCGTGTTTTACAACCATTTACAACTTTTGCATCTAATTGATTCCCCTACTGAACGAGTTTTCCATTGGAATCCCCATTAACATTGTTGTGAGTTCTATAATTGTTGCGACCCGTGATTATACCAGGAAGTTACGACGGTAGTTTTCTGTTGTCTTCCATGGGTTCCTTTACGGTTGACTCCAATAGCCTTTGTCTAAAATATCTCACCCACATGGCAGCAGGACAGGCTGAGATTGTACTGTTTACTGTCTACAGTAGCATGTGACCTTACCTGACCAATAAACAATCATCTAAATAATAAGTCAAGATAGAATGTGAAGTTTTTGATGACATTTGGAATAATGTTGTCATGTAAAATCAAAGTTGTCCTAGTCAAATGTGTCGTCACATAGCACGGATTTACGTTTCTTTTTTTCTTACGTGTCTCTTTGAATGTATTTTGCATACATATAGAATGATGTATTATAGTATGTACTATTATTATTACTAGGGCCAGTATTGATTGACATGTCATATTTTTTCCAAGCAATTACATTTTTTGCAACAGGCTACACAGACCACTTCGAAGTTAGATCAGGCGTAATGACAGGGGTGCGTACTATCCCACCTACTGTTTATTACACACATGGACTATATATGCAAGCTAGCCAACCCATCAGAAACAGAAGAGATCAACGAGCTTTTATTTGCAGACGATCAGGCACTAATACATGAAACAATAGAAGACCTACAAGAACACTTAAACAAACTCAACATCTCAGGCACAAAATACAACATCAAAATCAACAAATAGACATGAATGTCGCCAAAAATAAACAGAACATCAACATAACTATAGAAGACAGACAACTAAAACAAGTAGAGGAATTCAAATACCTAGGATGCCTAATGACAAACGATAATTCTCAAACAGCAGAGATAGAATCAAGATGCAACAAAGCTTGTCAAATCATTGAACAGTTATCACCACTATTGTCCAACAAGGAAATAATTATGGATGCAAAACGAGCACTATACAATACAATTGTCTACCCAACGTTGTGCTACCAATGCCAGACCTGAACCCTAGATGCAAGAACAATAAGAAAATAACCTCTACAGAGATGAAATGTGTTACACAGCAGCAGAGGCGAACAGAAAAACAAAAGACCGCAAATTATATCTCCCTCGACGCTGAAAGGCAGATGAGGAAGGAAAGAAGAAGTATAAGAATTATATTTTGAAATCCATGTTAATTTCATCTTGTTTCTTGCTTTTCGGAACACACTAACACTTTTCTATGTATCGATATAAATACATATTGTGACCAAAATTTAGGTTTAGTCATACTGAGACCAATTTAGGGGCTAACATACAAACTTTTGGTCATTTTTATTATTTTGGTCACATGAGGTACAATAAAGTCTTCAATTAGATGAACTTTATTTCAGCAGGAAAAATTGACATCGCAAATTTAATGCTATCAACCACGTACACTTGTTTGAATAAATGCTAAATGTCGACAACCCAGACAAAGTGTCTGTATCTTAGACAACGTAATCAAAAATAGATATTTAGATGGAAAATTAAAGACTACTGTTATTTGAATAAACGTATTTCAGGATAGACTTTTGAAGTTTACAAAATAATAGAGACCCTTGGCTAATTTTGTTTTTAAAGTTTGAAAGTTATTGCAAACATTGGAGAAGAATAAATGTGTCTAAACATTGAAGAAGAAAAAATGTGTCAAACATTGAAGAAGAATAAATGTGTCTAAACATTGAAGAAGAATAAATGTGTCTAAACATTGAAGAAGAATAAATGTGTCTAAACATTGAAGAAGAATAAATGTGTGTAAACACTGAAGAAGAATAAATGTGTCTAAACATTGAAGAAGAATAAATGTGTCTAAACATTGAAGAAGAATAAATGTGTCTAAACATTGAAGAGGAATAAATGTGTGTAAACATTGAAGAAAAATAAATGTGTCTAAACATTGAAGAAGAATAAATGTGTCTAAACATTGAAGAAGAATAAATGTGTGTAAACATTGAAGAAAAATAAATGTGTCTAAACATTGAAGAAGAATAAATGTGTGTAAACATTGAAGAAAAATAAATGTGTCTAAACATTGAAGAAGAATAAATGTGTCTAAACATTTAAGAAGAATAAATGTGTGTAAACATTGAAGAAGAATAAATGTGTCTAACATTGAAGAAGAATAAATGTGTCTAAACATTGAAGAAGAATAAATGTCTAAACATTGAAGAAGAATAAATGTCTAAACATTGAAGAAGAATAAATGTGTCTAAACATTGAAGAAGAATAAATGTCTAAACATTGAAGAAGAATAAATGTCTAAACATTGAAGAAGAATAAATGTGTCTAAACATTGAAGAAGAATAAATGTCTAAACATTGAAGAAGAATAAATGTGTCTAAACATTGAAGAAGAATAAATGTCTAAACATTGAAGAAGAATAAATGTGTCTAAACATTGAAGAAAATAAAAAAAAGAAGTAAAAGTGTAAGAGGAGCCCCGCTGCAGACATTGCTCGTTAACAAAGACAACGACATGAAAGGCTCAACACAAAGGATGTAGACGCATTAGTGGATCATTTAACTGACCATCTGCATAAAGGACAACAGGAAAAAATGAGGCCAATTTAAAAAGAAAAGAAAGAAAAACAGGGAACTCTATCCATTGCATAACCGACATTATGTGACTCGTGTCACGGGGTCAACTGTCAAATGACCAAATAGTTTATGTCAGCTAGAGAGAGAGATGACCTGGTAAGTGTTTTGACTAATCTATATTTTACGATTCTAGAATTTGATAATTTAATGTCATTGTTAATAGCAAATGAGTTTTAATTTATGTCATAATTTTGTCTATATTTTCATTTTTGTTAATGTTTGGAATTTGTAGATAAGCAAACGCAATAATATTATGATTGTTATGTAGTCATATTTAGTATATTTATGATAAAAAAAATTGAGCCAAAAATTGTACAATTAATTTTCTTAAAAGCATGACACTAATTTTACATGAACCATTATCCACCTTATCCTTAATTTTAGCCAAATCAAGTGGAAGCTGAATATGTCGCTCATTTGAAGGATCGTCAGATGGATTCGGTGAAAGCGCACCGAGTATTTTTTTCAGTGTCTCACGGACGCCTGGAAGTCCTACATAAATGATAGAAATATATAATCAATCTCATACACGTTAGAAATGTCTCCTCAATCATTTATTGGATAGAAATGTCTCCTAAATCTCTTATACGACAGAAATGTCGACTAAATCTCATACATGCTAGAAACGTCTACTAAATCGTGCATGGTACAAATGGCTACATGAAGTGTTTAACCGATAGTATTTATGTTACTTTAAAACATAACACCTATCATCATATTGTGTTCATTGAGTTACTGACAACCACCGTGTTTTACAACCATTTACAACTTTTGCATCTAATTGATTCCCCTACTGAACGAGTTTTCAATTGGAATCCCCATTAACGTTGTTGTGAGTTCTATAATTGTTGCGACCCGTGATTATACCAGGAAGTTACGACGGTCTTTTTCTGTTGCCTTCCATGGGTTCCTTTACGGTTGAATCCAATAGCATTTGTCTAAAATATCTCACCCACATGGTAGACGGGTTGTTTTACTTTAGGGTAACCTCCCTTAGCCTTTTACTCTCCCGAGTGTGGGCAAGGCAGCAGGACAGGCTGAGATTGTACTGTTTACTGTCTACAATAGCATGTAACCTTACCTGACCAATAAACAATCATCTAAATAATAAGTCAAGAAAGAATGTGAAATTTGTTATGACAATTGGAATGTGGTCATGTCAAATCAAAGTTGTCCTAGTCAAATGTGGGAGCCGCGATAGCTCAGTGTTAGTAAATTGGACTACAAAGGACAAGGGGTAGGATTCGATCCCAACCGACGGTTTCCGGGTTCACTCATCCTTAAATGGGTACCGGTTTTTTTTTCCTGGGAAAGTAAAGCAGCACGGGCGTAATACCGACCACATTACCCCAAAAATCATGAGTTGAAGGTCTGTAAAATATAGGGTCACTAACACCCTATTTCCCTATACGCCATTTGACGTGACTGGGATACTTTACTTTTACCTAGTCGTTTACCTACATGTGTCGTCACATAGCACGGATTTACGTTTATTTTGTTTCTGATGTGTCTCTTTGAATGTATTTTGGATACATAGAGAATGATGCATTATTGTATGTATATATGTATAATTATTATTTTTATTACTTTTACTACTAGGGCCAGTATTGATTGACACGTCACATTTTTCCTTGCAATTATATTTTGACATGCACGTTCATTTCAGCTTGTTTCATTAATTTCGGAACACACTGACACTTTTCTATGTATCGTTATAAATACATATTGTGACCAATTTGGGGGCTAACGTACAAACGTTTGGTCATTTTTATTATTTTGGCCACATGAGATACAATCAAGTCTTCAATTAGATGAACTTTATTTCAGCAGGAAAAATTGAGTTAGCAAATGTTATGCTAACAACCACGTACACTTATTTGAATAAATGCAAAATGTCTATAAGCCAAACAATGTGTCTGTAACCCTGACAACGTGTCTATAACTCAGACAACATGTCTATATATCAGACAACATGTCTATAACTCAGACAAACAGTCTATAACTGAAATAACGTGTCTATAACTCAAACGGTGTGTCTATAACTCAGACAACATGTCTATAACTCAGACAAACAGTCTATAACTCAAATAACGTGCCTATAACTCAGAGAAGCTGTCTATAACTCAGTTAACGTGTCTATAACTCAGACAACGTAATCTAATATAAATATGTAGATGGAAAATTAAAGACCACTGTTATTTGAATTAACGTATTTCAGGATAAACGTTTGAAGTTTACAAATAATAGAGATCCTTGGCTACATTTTTATTTTTAAGTTTGAAAGTTATTGCGGTCATTGAAGAAGAATAAATGTGTCTGGAAATTGCAGGAAAAAAAGTATACGTCTGAGAGGTGCCCCGCTTCATACATTGCTCGTTAACAAAGACAAGGACATGAAAACAGAGCTCAACACAAAGGATGCAGACGCCATATTGGATAACTTAACTGATCATCTGAATAAAGGAAAACATCGAAAGATAAGGCCAATTTAAAAAAAGTAATAAAAACAAGGTAACTCTAACCTTAACATAACCGACATTATGTGACACGTGTCACGGTGCCACAGCCAAATGATCAAATAGTTTATGTCAGCTAGAGAGAGAGATGACCTGGTAAGTGTTTTGACAAATCTATATTTTACGATTCTAGAATTTGATAATTTAATGTCATTGTTAAATTGTCGGTAATATATGGCATTTTTAGATAAACAAATGCAACAATATTACGATTATTATTAGGTCCTATTTGACAGTTATAGATGATAAAAATCCGCGCCATAATTTAGACAATTACTTCACATAAAAATATGACTCGATTATTACGTGAAGCATTACCCATCTCACCTTTTGTTTTGTCTAAATCATTTGGTAGCTTTCTAAGTCGCTCTTGTGAAGGATAGGTGGATGAATCTTGTGAAAGTACATCTAGAATATTATTCAGTTCATCTAGGATACCATTAATTCCTACATAAATGATAGAAATATATATTAAATCTCATACACGTTAGAAATGTCTACTAAATCTCTTATACCATAGACATTTATACTACATCTCTTATACCATAGAAATGTCTACTAAATCGCATGCACGATAGAAACGTCTATTAAGTCTCAAAGAAGCTATAAATGTCTACTAAATCTCATACATGCTAGAAATGTCTACTAAATATCATACACATTAGAAATGTCTACTAAATCTCTTATACCATAGAATTGTCTACTCAATCTCTTATACCATTGAAATGTCTACTAAATCTCTTATACCATAGAAATGTGTACTAAATCTATTATAACATAGAAATGTCTACTAAATCTCTTATGCCATTGAAATGTCTACTAAATATCATACACATTAGAAATGTCTACTAAATCTCTTATACAATGGTAATGTCTACTAAATCTCTTATACAATAGAAATGTGTACTAAATCTATTATAACATAGAAATGTGTACTAAATCTCTTATACAATAGAAATGTGTACTAAATCTATTATAACATAGAAATGTCTACTAAATCTCTTATACAATAGAAATGTGTACTAAATCTATTATAACATAGAAATGACTACTAAATCTCTTATACTATAGAAATGTCTACTAAATCTCTTATACCATAGAAATGTCTACTAAATCTCTTATACCATAGAAATGTCTACTAAATCTCTTATACCATAGAAATGTCTACTAAATCTCTTATACCATAGAAATGTCTACTAAATCTCTTATACCATAGAAATGTCTACTAAATCTCTTATACCATAGAAATGTCTACTAAATCTCTTATACCATAGAAATGTCTACTAAATCTCTTATACCATAGAAATGTCTACTAAATCTCTTATACCATAGAAATGTCTACTAAATCTCTTATACCATAGAAATATCTACTAAATCTCTTATACCATAGAAATATCTAATAAATCGCACACCAGATAGAAATGGCTACATGAAGTGTTTAATCGCTAGTATTTACGATACTTTAAAACATAACAACTATCTTCATATTTTTTTCTTTTAGTTACTGACAACCACCGTGTTTTACAACCATCTACAACTTTTGCATCTAATTGATTTCCCTACTGAACGAGTTTTCCATTGGAATCCCCATTAACGTTGTTGTGAGTTCTATAATTGTTGCGACCCATGATTATACAAGGAAGTTACGACGGTAGTTTTCTGTTGCCTTCCATGGGTTATTTTACGGTTGACTCCACTAGCCATTGACTAAAATAACTCACCAACAGGGCTGAGGGGTTGTTTTATTTTAGGGTAATTTTGCATAACCATTTACTCTCCAGAACGTGTGCAAGGACAGGCTGAGATTGTACTGTTTACTGTCTACAGTAGCATGTGACCTTACCTGACCAATAAACAATCATCTAAATAATAAGTCAAGAAAGAATGTGAAGTTTTTGATGACATTTGGAATAATGTGGTCATGTCAAATCAAAGTTGTCCTAGTCAAATGTGTCGTCACATAGCACGGATTTACGTTTCTTTTTTTCTGACGTGTCTCTTTGAATGTATTTTGGTTACACATAGCGTGACACATTATTGTATGTATATATGTATAATAATTATTTGTATTATTATTACTAGGGCCAGTATTGATTGATATGCCATTTATTTCCCTTTCAATTATATTTTGACCTTCACGATAATTTCAATTTGTTTCATGCATTTCTGAATACACTGACACTTTTCTATGTATCGTTATATATACATATTATGATCATAATTTAGGTTTAATTATATTGTGACCAATTTGGGGGCTAACGCACAAACGTTTGGTCATTTTTATTATTTTGGTCATATGAGGTACAATCAAGTCTTCAATTAGATGAACTAGGGAGCATGTAGAAGGATTGTTTGACAAGACCACTATTAGGGATACTGAGGCGGGACCCACTAAGATGAAGGAGATGGTCTTTGATAAGTTCCCTGACAGCAGATTGGACAAGCTTATTCTGGAGAGCAAAGGCGTCGGAAGGGGAGGTTAATAATCAAATAAAAACAAGAGGAAGAAATGTGTCCATAAATTGAAAACAAAGTTACAGTCTGAGAGGTGCGCCGCCTTAGACATTGTAACTCCAATCTTAACACAGCCGACACTGTTTGGCACGTGATCAATGGCAAATGATCTAATATTCTATGTAAACTAGAGAGAAATGACTTGGTAAGTATTTTTACATATCTATCTTCTACGATTCTAGATCTTGATAATTTAACATCAATTTCAATAGGAAATGAGTTCTAATTGATGTCACATTTGTGTCTAACTTGACATTTTTAGATCACAAATGCAATAATATTACGATTATTATTAGGTCATATATGACATTTATAGATCATAACAATCCAAGCCATAAATTGTACAATTACTTTTCATAAAATCGTGACACGAATTTTACATGAACCATTATCCACCTCACCTGTTATTTTGCCTAAATCATCTGGAAGCTTAATAGGTCGCACATAATAAGTCCTACATACAGGATATAAATATATAATCAATCTAATTCACTTTAGAAATGTCTCGTAAATCACTTATACGATATAAATGTCTCCTAAATCTCTTATACGATAGAAATATCTCATAAATATCTTATACGATAGAAATGTCTCATAAATATCTTATACGATAGAAAAGTCTCATAAATATCTTATACGATAGAAATGTTTCCTAAATCACTTATACGATAGAAATGTCTCGTAAATCACTTATACGATAGAAATGTCTCATAAATATCTTATACGATAAAAATGTCGTACAATCAAGTCTTCAATTAGATGAACTTTATTTCAGCGGGAAAAAATGACTTAGCAAATGTTAGCTAACAAACACGTAAACTTGTTTGAATAAATGCAAAATGTCTATAACTCAGACAACGTGTCTATAACTCAGACAACTTGTCTATAACTCAGACAACGTGTCTATAACTCAGACAACGTGTCTATAACTCAACTATAACGCAAACTAAAATAGATATTTAGATGGAAAATTAAAGACGACTGTTATTTGAATTAACGTATTTCAGGATAAACTTTTGAAGTTTACAAATAATAGAGATCACTGGCTAATTTTGATTTTTTTTTAAAGTTTGAAAGTTATTGCAGAAATTGAAGAAGAATAAATGTTTCCAAAAATTGAAGAAAAGTAAAAACAAATTAAAAGTCTGAGAGGTGCCCCGCTACAGACATTGCTCGTTAACAAAGACAAGGACATGAAAGCCTAGCTCAACGCAAAGGATGTAGACGCCTTAGTGGATAATTTTACTGATCATTTGAATAAATGACAACAGCGAAAAATGAGGCTAATTTAAAAAAAAGAAAAACAGGGTAACTCTAACCATAGCATAACCGACATTATGTGTTACTTGTCACGGTGCCAACTGTCAAATGATCAAATAGCTAGAGTCAGCTAGAGAGAGATGACTTGGTAAATGTTTTGACAAATCTATCTTCTATGATTTTAGAATTTGATAATTTAATGTCATTGTTAATAGCAAATGGGTTTTAATTTATGTCATATTTCTCTCTAATTTTTTTCATTTTCGTTAATGTTTGGAAATGTTAGATAAGCAAATGCAATAATATTACGTTTATTATTAGGTCATATTTGACATTTTTAGATCATACAAATTGGAGCCAAGAATTGTACAATTAATTTTCATTAAAACGTGACACGAATTTTACGTGAACCATTATCCATCTCACCTTTTGTTTTGTCTAAATCATTTGGTAGCTTTCTAAGTCGCTCTTTTGAAGGATCGGTGGATAGAATCGGTGAAAGTGTGTCTACTGTTTTTTTGAGTGTTTCAATGATACCTAGAAGACGTAAAGAGAGGATAGAAATGAAATATTTCATCTCATACAAGATAGAAATCTACACTAAATCTCATATAAGATAGAAATCTACACTAAATCTCATACAAGATAGAAATCTACACTAAATCTCATACAAGGTAGAAATCTACACTAAATCTCATACAAGATAGAAATCTACACTAAATCTCATACAAGATAGAAATCTACACTAAATCTCATACAAGATAGAAATCTACACTAAATCTCATACAAGATAGAAATCTATACTAAATCTCATACAAGATAGAAATCTACACTAAATGTTATACAAGATAGAAATCTACACTAAATCTTATACAAGATAGAAATCTACACTAAATCTCATACAAGATAAAAATCTACACTAAATCTCATACAAGATAGAAATCTACACTAAATCTCATACAAGATAGAAATCTACACTAAATCTCATACAAGATAGAAATCTACACTAAATCTCGTACAATATAGAAATCTACACTAAATCTCGTACAAGATAGAAATCTACACTAAATCTCATACAAGATAGAAATCTACACTAAATCTTATACAAGATAGAAATCTACACTAAATGTTATACAAGATAGAAATCTACACTAAATCTTATACAAGATAGAAATCTACACTAAATCTTATACAAGATAGAAATCTACACTAAATCTTATACAAGATAGAAATCTACACTAAATCTCATACAAGATAGAAATCTACACTAAATCTCATACAAGATAGAAATCTACACTAAATCTCGTACAATATAGAAATCTACACTAAATCTCGTACAAGATAGAAATCTACACTAAATCTCATACAAGATAGAAATCTACACTAAATCTTATACAAGATAGAAATCTACACTAAATCTTATACAAGATAGAAATCTACACTAAATCTTATACAAGATAGAAATCTACACTAAATCTTATACAAGATAGAAATCTACACTAAATCTTATACAAGATAGAAATCTACACTAATTCTCATACAAGATAGAAATCTACACTAAATCTCATACAAGATAGAAATCTACACTAAATCTCATACAAGATAGAAATCTACACGAAATCTCATACAAGATAGAAATCTACACTAAATCTCATTCACAATGGCATTGTTCATTACCTATTATAAATGTATTAAATGTCTTCTAAATCTCATAAACAGTTGAAATATCTTTTAATTCTCATACACAATAGAAGTGTCTACTTAATCTCTTATACGATATAATTGTCCACTAAATCTCTTATACGATATAATTGTCCACTAAATCTCTTATTCACGATAGAAATGTCCACTAAATCTCTTATACGATAGAAATGTCCACTAAATCTCTTACATGATAGAAATGTCCACTAAATCTCTTACACGATTGAATTGTCCTCTAAATCTCTTACACGATAGAAATGCATATATAAACTGCTTAACGATAGTAAGTATGTTACTTGAAAACATGAAACGATCACCATATTCCGTTTATTGTGTTGCCAGACAACTAATTTACTGTTCCACCATTTTTCCACTATTTCAACCATTTCCACTATTTCCACTGTTTCCACTGTTTCCACTTTTTCCACTATTTCCACTGTTTCCACTGTTTCCACTTTTTCCACTATTTCCACTGTTTCCACTGTTTCCACTTTTTCCACTATTTCCACTGTTTCCATTGAACGGACTCCTGAGATCTTCTACATCTAGCATGTTGGATACAGAAACTAGCTGCTTAGTTTAAATATCTACGAACAACACTTTAAAAAAAAATGAACAAACAGACGCTGATGCATTAACATACATTTAATAATAGGACATAGCGTTTCTTTCCCACAACATAAAACACTTCCTGTTAGCAGACCTCGCATAAATAAGATGATTAAGGAAAATGGCTGAAGTGATTAAAAGAAAAGACCAACATAAAAACGATGCTATTAGGGAGAGAGAGAGAGAGAGAGAGAGAGAGAGAGAGAGAGAGCGGTGTAGGGCCAATTTTCTTCCTCTTTTCTGTGATCATGACGTCATCCAGACTAAGACTCCGGACTCTCTTATGAAGGCAGCTGTCTGTTTCAGTGATTCGGTTGACCCGTATAGTTTCCGTTCCAGGGAGGTGGGTGTGGGCTACATTATCCTACTCAGGTCTGCGTACTGGGGGCAATCCTGGAGAACATGTTTTGTTGTCATGTTATCCAGTGTACAGTGGCATTGGAATTGGTTGGTAGTTACTATTTTGAGTTTGGTGAACATGTGATTTCTCATTCTGTTGTGGCCAGTGCGCAGGCGAAGTATGATGACTTGATCCCACCTTGATAATTGGTGATATCCATCCCTATTGTTACATTTTCGGTGTTTTTTTTTACCATCTTTTTTGGAAACTCGATACAATCAAAATTTGGGCATAGCTTTCACTGACCAGGACAAAGCGATAGACAGGGAAACAGAGAACAACTGAGGGAGACACTAACAATATACGGAGTAAGCCAACATCTAACCAACCTAATTAAAAGTCTCTACATCAACAGCAGCTGCTGGGTCAGAACAGCAACAGGCTACACAGACCACTTAGAAATTAGATGAGATGTAAGACAGGAGGGAGTACTACTGTTTAATAAAAAACATGGACTATACATGCAAGTTAGCCAATCAAGCAGAGGCAGAGGAGATCAACGAGCTTTTATTTGCAAACAATCAGGCACTAATACGTGGAAAAATAGAAGACCCACAAAAACACTTAAATAGATTCAACAGCACAGGCGCAAAATACATGAAAATCAACATCAACAAAATAGAAGTCATGAATGTCGCAAAACGAAAAAACATAACATCAACATAACTATATAAGTAAGGCATGCAACTAAAACAAATAGAAAGAAAATACCAAAGAAGTCTAGTGACAAACAACGATTCACAAACAGCAGAGATAGACTCAAGATTCATCAAAGCTTGTCAAATCATCAAACAGCTATCACCACTATTGTCCAACAAGGAAATAACTCTGGAGACAAAACGGACTCTCTACAATATAATTTTCATCCCAACGTTGTAAGTAACAGTCAACATCCTTGCCAAACCCAGTTTTTGCTTTAATCCAAAATTTGTATTGGTGTGTTATAACTGAGTTTTGCTTTCTGCCAAGCTGAGTAGCTACTATAAAGGAGCTTATAAATAATAAATCTATAAAGAATGTGATGTTTTTTGTGAGCTTTTGAATAATGTTTTCATGTCAAAGCAAAGTCTTCTTCTTCTACCCTTCAGCTCCCTGTGGAGCATAGGTCATCAACAAATACTTTCAGCTCCCTGTGGAGCATAGGTCTTCAACAAACACTTTCAGCTCCCTGTGGAGCATAGGTCATCAACAAATACTTTCAGCTCCCTGTGGAGCATAGGTCTTCAACAAACACTTTCAGCTCCCTGTGGAACATAGGTCTTCAACAAACACTTTCAGCTCCCTGTGGAGCATTGGTCTTCAACAAACACTTTCAGCTCCCTGTGGAGCATTGGTCTTCAACAAACACTTTCAGCTCCCTGTGGAGCATAGGTCTTCAACAAACACTTTCAAAGCCGTTCTGTTTCTTGCCATTCTCTTAAGATTATTCCATGTCTTCCCCACCATCTTCATCTCTGCTTCCATCTGTCTTCTCCAAGAATTCTTTGGTCTTCCTCTTTGTCTTTTCCCCTGTGAATTGAAAAAAGGGCCTTTTGTGTAATACTCTAAGTTGGCTTCCGCAGTGTGTGTCCTAACCAGCGCCATCGTCTTCGCTTTATCTCTTTATCCACTGGTGTTTGACAGTTACAATTCCAAAATTCTATGTTAGTGATTTTGTCCTGCCATTTCATCCCTTTATTCTGCGTAAGCATCCATGAATGAAAGTCTGTATCTTCGTGATTGTCATTGTTGTTGTTTTCCAAAGCAAAGTTGCCTCGTCAAATGTGTCGTCACATAGCAAGGAGTTTTGCTTTTTTCTCTGGTGTGTCTCTCTGTGTGAGTTTTGGTGATGTATGGGATGATGTAAATATGATATTTTTACATTTGTATTACATGTGCCTCCCAGCACCACAGCTGGAAGTTGTCAGCGACCCACAGCTGATGGCGTGCGCCAGGATCGGTGAACCAAAACCATCCTGACCCTGATCCACCTCTCCATAGTGCCTCCAGTAACAGACTAACCTGTCTAGTCTAGGCAAGCGAGCAGGGATCGAAGAGGGAAGACAACCCGGTACTCAAAAATATCGTGTTGAAGTCGGATGTGTTGGGCCTACAGTTCTTCTGCAAACAACAAAACAACGTACACACGCCCACTTAACGTCCTTTTAAGGGCGGATGACGAAGAGGAATTCTACAGTCTACGAATTCTCTATAATACTTTAGTCATCGGGCGAACGCAAGCAAGCAAGCATATTATTACAATTGGTTATCATAAAGACACACGATATGAGTTTTAATCAAAACATGATCTCTCTCACCGTTTTTTGTGCCTGGTTCAAGTGGAGGTTTAGTAGATAGTGCATGTATAGGATCGTTGGACTGATCTTTTGAAAGCGAATCAAGTGTCTCTTTCAGTTTATCAGGGATACCTAAAAGTCCTACATACAAGATAGAAATATCTTTAAAATCTCATAAATCATATAAATGAAATGTTGCATATTAAACTCGATACATTGCTTATTTTATCTTATATACGATAGAAGTGTCTACTAAATCTCATACATGATAGAAATATGTTCTAAATCTCATACATGATAGAAATATCTTCTAAATCTCATACATGATAGAAATATCTTCTAAATCTCATACATGATAGAAATATCTTCTAAATCTCATACATGATAGAAATATCTTCTAAATCTCATACATGATAGAAATATCTTCTAAATCTCATGCATGATAGAAATATCTTCTAAATCTCATACATGATAGAAATATCTTCTAAATCTCATACATGATAGAAATATCTTCTAAATCTCATACATGATAGAAATATCTACTAAATCTCATACATGATAGAAATATCTACTAAATCTCATACATGATAGAAATATCTACTAAATCTCATACATGATAGAAATATCTACTAAATCTCATACATGATAGAAATATCTACTAAATCTCATACATGATAGAAATATCTACTAAATCTCATACATGATAGAAATATCTACTAAATCTCATACATGATAGAAATATCTGCTAAATCTCATACATGATAGAAATATCTACTAAATCTCATACATGATAGAAATATCTGCTAAATCTCATACATGATAGAAATATCTACTAAATCTCATACATGGTAGAAATATCTGCTAAATCTCATAAATGATAGAAATATCTTCTAAATCTCATACATGATAAAAATGTCTACTATATCTCATAAATGATAGAAATGTCTACTAAATTTCATGCACGATAGAAATGTCTTCTAAATTGTACACACGATTAAAATGTCTACTAAATCTCACAAATGATACAAATGACCACTAAATTTCATACACGATATAAATGTCTACTAAATGTCATACACGATATAAATGTCTATATAAATTCTCAAACGATATTTTACTTTATAACATAAAGCAATCATTACATTATGTGCATTGTGTTGCAGACAACCAACGTATTTGACTACCATCTACATTTTGTTGTATCTGACACGGAAGATATTCTAAATCCACAGTGTTGTTATAGAAACTGATATGGTTATTTAACTATCTACGAACAACATTCTCCTATAATAATAACATGAACACCTAGATAGACACCAGGGAGCCGCGACAGCTCAGTGGTTAGTGAACTGGACTACAAATGACAAGAGGTAGGGTTCGATTCCAACCGACGGCTTTCGGGTTCACCCAGCCTTAAATGTGTACCGGATTTTTTTCTGGGAAAGTAAAGCAGGACGGATGTAATACCGATCCCACTACCCCAAAAATTATGTGCTAAAGATCTGTAAAATTGATGATCACTAACACCATATTACTTATACGCCACTTGGCGTGACGGGGGCTCTTTACATTTTTTTTTACTAGATAGACACTGATGCACGAAGTGAACAATGATAGAGCGGGTTTCTCTCCAACAACAAAAAACACATCCTGTCAGCACAGAGAGACATCTCGTTGGTAGCGTTTCTACAACTGTCTTAAGTTCTAGTGTTAAACGTAGCCACTCAAGATAGTTCAAGCAGCTTTTTCCTAAGTTGAACTATAATCTTCTTCCCTTCACATACCAATATCTTCTTCATACGAGTTTTTTCATCCCCCAACAAATATTGTTTTAATTACGTTTAATTCTATTCTTGTCCGTTTTTCCATTAATTTGTGTGTGTGTGTGTCCTTTCGACAGCTTTCATCTCTAGCGAAGCCCCAGCAGATTAGAAACTGAATTTTGCTTTTTAATCTGTTTTTTCCCTGACAGCCGTAGACCTAGGGGTCCCTCGCTGCACAAGCAAATAACTTCGTCTTCGAAAGTACTCATATTATTTCCATTGATGAGTAATTGACGTTTCAAGCCGAGCCTCGCTGCTGAGACCAGGGCTGGTTGTGGCAAAGAGAAATCACAAATAAAGATCCCAACTGATTCAGCCAGGATTTGAACTCACAACATCTATGTCTCGAGACTGGCGTCTTGCCTTGAAACCAACAAGTCCCTGTTACCCTTAATTATGGCCACAGGCAAGATCTTACCTATTATTTAAGCCCTTAGCTATTTATCAGGGTGGGGACTGGTTGGTCTTTGATGCAAGTCGCCAGTTTCGAGACAGAGAGATTGTGTGTTCAAATACCAGCTGCACCGGTTGGGATATTTATTTATGATTTCTCTCTGCGGCAACCACCCTTTGTCTCTGCACCGAGACCCGGCTTGAAACGTCAATTACTCATCGACGGAATAAACTATGAGTACTTCCGAAGTCAGAGTTATCTGTCTGTGCAGCGAGGGACCCCTGTGCGCACGGTTGCCCGGGAAAAACGGATTAACATGCAAAATTCAACTCCTAGTCTCCAGGAGCTTCGCCAGAGGTGAAAGCTGGCGAACGCAAAAAAATTTAAAAATTACAAAAAATTATCATCAGTCTGCCTGAACCTTCATTACATGTGTGGTTTCCATAAACTTCCGGTTTATTCCTGAGCACGAGCATTGACATTTTCATCCCCGCCCTTCATCTTGGTGCTTTTGTAATTTGTCTTTTTTTATATTTATAAAGTTGATCATCTACGATAAACCAGCTTCTAATTTATGAGTAAATGAAGAATGCAATTTATTTGCTCACTTTTAAATGACATTTTTTTTTTAATAGATACAATCTAATTAGGGAGCCAGTAGTAGGGTGTAGCGTCTACAAGCTATCGTGACAGCTTTACTAAGACTTACTTAATTACTATCTTTACGACACATAGTACCATTGCTGGTGTATGTCGGGGGGCAACGATAGAACCCGAGGGATAAAGGCCGCTTGGTCAAGCAGTCGCCACGACGTGTGAGACTCAGGATTTTTATTATATTTACTAAGAGTGAACACAATAACATACTGACGTTTTAGCCAATATGCGGCCTTCTTCAGAGAACGAGAACAGCAACATGCTATAAGGAATGGATGGCATTTGACAAACATAAAGTAGCAGAGGTATAAAGTAGATAGGGAACGTGCAAATAATTGCAGTACTGCGGTAAAGCTGGTTATTTAGGTTGTGTAAAGCGGGGTGTAAGGTACACTCTTATAAGGCATGGTGACAGCTTTGCAATAAGGAACACAACCAAATACTGACGTTTCGGCCTACATGATGCCTTCTTTAGAGAAAGAAGTAGAACAACGTCATGATACGTCATCATTATGACTCATCCTATATCCCTAGACCGGGCATACACTAATCTTACTTTCTGCTGTTTGATGTGCGACTGAGATAATCTTACGACTAACTGTGTTTTATATGTTCGGAATTGGAGTCAAAAACGATGTCCTAACATCATCAAGGGCTATACATTTGTAAAAATATGACGATCATAATTTTCACGAGGACGTGAACTTTCGGTCAATATGGTGGATAGGCGGCAGGAATCATTGAAGGCTATGTCTGAAAAGTGTACCTTTTTGCAGTTTCCTAATATTCAAAGTCCGGCTTGTTGCAGGAGCTACTGAGTTAAGTGCTCTGTGCACACCGTGAGCTGTGTATTTCATCCGTTTTGATCATGTTTCGATATTCTAATTGTTTACGAAGAATGATGATATCGTATGACGAAGAACACTTGGCTGTGTTCACTTTCTGTGCGGTTTCGCCTTATGTCTTTTGGCGTGTGCTGATACTGCTATGATGGGGTCTACAGCTTCCTTTCTTTGTTTGAGAGATTAGTTAGCAATTTGATGATTCCACTGGCAAGGGAGGTTGAGCAATTATGGAGTTTAATTTGTTTGCAGTGATACCGGGGCCTTCCATAACAATAACCATAATAGAGTAACGACATTACAAGATGAGGAAAGGATTACACTGGACAAACATACATTTGCAGCGGTATAAAGTAAGTAGGAAACGAGCAAATTGACGTAGTACTGTGGTAAATCTAGTGGCAAGAAGACAGTTAAAGATGTTATCATACCTTATAGGAATGTACGTTACACCTCTTTACTTGACTGACAGTGTTCCCTAATCGTTCGACTTCTCGTGGCAAGGCGCAGTGTCAAGGAGTACGGTTTCGATCCTGCTTCGGAACATATATTGTTCCTTTTTTTTACTGTTGTTTATTTTTCATTTCTGTTTGAGTGCAGTAAAACATGCCTTTTCCTCCTATGATTCGCTGAATTATCGCCTCGGAAGTTTCCCTCTGTAATAATATTCATGTATTATTATTTGTTTTTTCTCATTACTGGCTCCTTGCTACCACCTAAACCGCAGCACTGCATTTATTTGCCCGTTCCGAGAATAAAAATCTATCTATTGACCTTTCGAGCCGTAACCGGCCCATAGGGCGTAGACCAAGATACACCTTCTCCTATATGAATTTTTTGTTCTAGCAGTTTCTTTTAAAGATATTTTATCAAATCTCGCCATCGGTCTCTGTTCTGTGCAAGCAGTTCTATCTCATTGAGGGAGCCGATTCCTGCTGCTCTTGCCTCTCTCATCAATGTTCTTCTCAGTGTCTCCCTGGGTCTTCCTCTTTTTCTTTTACCTGTTGTTTCCCATATGAGGGCTTGCTTTGCTATTCGGTTATTATCTCTTCTCATCACATGTCCAACGTATGACCATCGTCTTTTCTTTATTGCTGAAGATATTAGTGGTTGATTGGCGATTTCTCTAATTTCCTCGTTTGTTTTGAATTCGTTCCATGCTATACCAAGTATTTTCCTTAGACATTTATTTTCGAATGCGTTCAACTTTGTTTCTATATCTCTTGTTGTTTTCCAGCTTTCACACGCATACGTAAGGGTTGATATTACATATTATTTGAATAGCCTAAGTTTTGTGTTTGTGCTGATGAGTTTTGATTTCCACAACTTTTCAAGGCTTCTGAAAGACATTGCTGCTTTAGCTATTCTGATTCTAATTTCTTTGCTCGTATCCCCTTCTCGATCAATGTGACTTCCAAGATAGATAAAGTGATCGATCTCTTCTACTGGTTTGTTGTCCGTGTATATTTTGTCACCTGTTGCAATTAAACTTGTCATGACTTTAGTCTTTTCATGATTGATCTCAAGCCCAATTTTGCTGGCTATTGATGATAGTTCATTTGTGTTTTCCTGCATCGTTTTTATCTGACTGCTGATGAGAAGCAGAATAAAAATAGTCCTTGTCAAAAGTACCGTGACATATCAACACAAAAGTTTTTTTTTCCTGATGTGTCCTTTTTCAGTCAATGTTTGATGAATAAGGGATGATGCAAATATCATCATCATCATGTGCCATACCGGTTGGCGTAGGCGATCATGTCCCTCCACAATCTTCTATCTACAGTGCATCGTTACAATTCTGTTGTTGACTGTTTTCCATGCCATGCCATCAAGCTATCCAGTATTTTCTCTCTTTGTCGTCCGCGATCTCTCTTTCCTTTTATTTTGCCAGTTGTAACCAAGTATTCCAACTTTCTTCTTCTCATGACGTGCCCGAAAAATATGATACAAATATAGCATTTATTATTGTAGCAACTGCTCTTAAAGAAATGTAATATGAATTTTACATGAAAGATTACCTGTTCCACTGTTCCTTCTGTCTGGTTCATTTGGAGGTGGCTCATATAGTGGCTGCGTTAGTGGCTCATTTAGTAGATCTTTTACAAGTTGATTTGGTTGCTCTTGTGAAAGTTGGGTGAGTGGCTCAAGTGGTATTTTTGGAGGTGTAGAGATTATATTTGTTGGAGGTTGTATTGGTAGCTCTTGTGGAAGTTGGGTGAGTGGCTCAAGTGGTATTTTTGGAGGTGTAGAGATTATATTTGTTGGAGGTTGTATTGGTAGCTCTTGTGAAAGTTGGGTGAGTGGATCAAGTGGTATTTTTGGAGGTGTAGAGATTATATTTGTTGGAGGTTGTATTGGTAGCTCTTGTGGAAGTTGGGTGAGTGGCTCAAGTGGTATTTTTGGAGGTGTAGAGATTATATTTGTTGGAGGTTGTATTGGTAGCTCTTGTGGAAGTTGGGTGAGTGGCTCAAGTGGTATTTTTGGAGGTGTAGAGATTATATTTGTTGGAGGTTGTATTGGTAGCTCTTGTGAAAGTTGGGTGAGTGGCTCAAGTGATATTTTTGGAGATGTAGAGATTATATTTGTTGGAGGTTGTATTGCTGGCTCTTGTGGAAGTTGGGTTGGTTGCTGTTGTGATGGTTGCTGTTCTGGAAGTTGGATGGTTGGCTCAATTTGCTCTATGTTATGTTTAGTGGGTTTTTCTTTAGGAGGTTGGCTTGTTGGTTCGTGTGGGGCTCCTGAAAGCCCTGGTATGTTCCTCAGCGGATCAACTAGACCCTGCAATCCTACATAATTGATAAAAATGTCTATTAAATCTCTTTAACGATATAAATTACTATAAATCTCTTTAACGATATAAATGTCTACTAAATCTCATACATGATAGAAATGTATATATACTTTGCTTCATTATCATCATTGAGTACCGTCTCCGGATCGAAGTTGGCTACCATGGAATGCTATTCCGCTCTGTCTCTTGTTTTGATGGTGCAGGTTGTCATAGGCTGTCGTGTCCAATTTTGTATGTTACTAGTCCTTGTTAGTCTCGTTCTGCCTCTGCCTCTTTTGCCTTGTATTTTCCCTTCCAACATTACTTTTAGTAGGCTGCTGTGTTATTTAACATGCCTCAAAAGACACATTTGTTTTGATTGAATTGTCTTTAGTAGTTCTCTTTTCTTTTACTTTTTGTTGTTGTTTTAAAACTTCATCATTTGTTTTCTTTTCTTTTCATCCAATTCTTTCTATTCTTCCATAATACCACATTTCAAATGCTTCAATTTTCTGTTCTGTTTTCTTTTCTAATATTCATGTTTGTCCACCATACAGGAGTGTTGAGAAGATATAACATTTTGCTATTCTTTTGTCTAGCCCTGGTGTTATCTGTCTTGATGTTAATAACAATAATGATGTTAATAATTTTTAATTGCAATAAAATGGATAATCCGCTTAAACGATATAATTTATTAATCCGACGTCCGTCACATCGTGATTTTTCCCTTCTTCAACAAACCGAGCGAGCAGCCAAGGGCTACAACCCACAGGCAGAGCTGTCAGGTCCAGACATGGTAGCAGGGCCAACAACTCCAGACTACGTAGTCAAATTCAATCAAAATGCAAAATGCAAACGGAGGTTTGCAGTCGTCAGCGTTCAGCCACCAAATAACCCTATTTAGAAAGGTGCGTATCAATTATTTTTTAAAGTATTTTTTTATGAATTGAAAACACGTAACACGCCCAGCTACGTAATGTTAACATGTATCACACAAAAGCAGACATCGGAATGAAGTCATTATAATTTCATGTGGTTGTTGTGTACCTAACATAACCGCCAGTAATATTACTCATGTGGATCAAATAGCGATTAATTTAAAGTGTATGTTTGAAAATATTTTCTTTAAATAGATGTTTCGTCTGCAGTTCTTCTACCTTTCAGCTCCCTGTAGAGCATAGGTCTTCAAAAACACTTTCCAAGTCGTTCTTTTTTTGTGTCATTATTTTAAGATCATTCCATGTCTTCACCATCATCTTCATCTCTACTTCTGTCTGTCGTCTCCAAGAATTTCTTGGTTTTCCTCTTTGTCTTTTCCCCTGGGGATTCCAAAAAAGGACATGTTGTGTAATAATCTCAGTTTTCTTCCGCAGTGTGTGTCTTATCCAGCGCCATCGTCTTCGTTGTATCTCTTTATCCACTGATATTTAACTGGTACATTTCCATAATTCTATGTTAGTGATTTTGTCCTGCCATTTCTATCCTTTTATTCTGCGTAAGCATCCATTAATGAAAGTCTGTATCTTCATAATCATCGGCAGTTGCCAAACAAATAACAACTCTACACAGTTGGAGACACGCTTATAAAACCCTGCACGTTGAAGATGATCAAGTTCATTCTTTGGGGTTTCCAGCTAAGTAAAGATTCAACGAACATCTCTATCGAATAAAACTATTTAAAGACGTATACAAGACATGTCCATGAACATTAAAGCGAGGGATTTTGAATGAAATCAAAGATGCCAGTGTTTTCATTTCAAATTGTTGAGCATGGGGCTGGTTGATCTCGAGGCAAGACGCCGGCCTGGAGACAGAGAGTGTGTGGGTTCAAATCCCGTCTGCACCAGTTGGTATTTTTTATTTATGATTTCTCTCAGCGGCAACCAGCCCTGGTCTCAGCAGGGAGGCCCGGCTTGTAACGTCAATTACTCTTCGACGGAAAAAATATGAGTACCTTCGAAGTGGGAGTTATCTGCCTGTGCGCGACGAACCCTTGCGTACACGGCTGCCAGAGGAAAATGGATTAACACGCAAAATTCAGTTCCTCGTCTCTTGGGTTTTCTTTAGAGGAAAAAGCTGGCGAACGAAAAAAAAACAAAAGATGAGTCAACAGACGTAGCTCTTGTCCTTGGTTGCTTGTCTTCGTGAAACACATTCATTCAAAAAGCATCAATTAAGAGTTATTATTGTGTAGTGTAGATGAAACTATTACAAATACGGAAGATATTATGGAGAACTTAAATAATCCTTTTATGGCTGGTGGACTAGAATGGAAAAACATCTGTGAGATTTGTACGGATGGTGCACTAGCTATAACAGAAAAAGTAAAGTGCCTCGTCACGTCAAGTGACGTATAGGGAATATGGTGTTAGTGATCATAATATTCTAAAGAACTTCAACACATATTTTTTAGGTAAATATGGTCGGTATTACGCCCGTGCTGCTTTATTTTACCAGACAAATAGTCGGTACCCATGTAAGGCTGGGTGAACCTGGATTCCGCCGTTGTTGGTCACCTTGCTACCAGCTGTACCGCAGCTCTGCATTTACACGTTCCCAGAATCAAAATAGTTCATGTCAAAAGTATCGTGACATATCAACACAAAGTTTCTTTTCCTGATGTGTCTTGTTTCAGTCATTGTTTGATGAATATGGGTTGACGCAAGTATAGCATGTATTATTATAGCAACTGCTCTTAAAGAAATGTAATATGAGTTTTACATGAAAGCTTACCTGTCCCACTGTTCCTTCTGTCTGGTTCATTTGGAGGTGGCTCTTCTAGAGGCTGCGTTAGTGGCTCATATGGAGGCTCATTTAGTAGATCATTTACAAGTTCATTTGGTTGCTTTTGTAAAAGTTGGGTGAGTGGCTCAATTAGTTTTTTTGGAGGTGTAGAGATTATATTTGTTGGAGGTTGTATTGGTTGCTCTTGTGGAAGTTGGGTTGGTTGCTGTTTTGGAAGTTGGATGGGTGGCTCAATTTGCTCTTGTTTAGGTTTAGTGGGTTTCTCTTTAGCAGGTTGAGTTGTTGGTTTGGGGGTAGCACCTGGAAGCCCTAGTATGTTTCTCAGCGGATCATGGAGAACCTGCAATCCTACATAAATGATATAAATGTCTATTACATCTCTTTAATGATATAAATGTCTCTTACATCTCTTTAATGATATAAATGTCTATTACATCTCTTTAATGATATAAATGTCTATTACATCTCTTTAACGATATAAATGTCTATTACATCTCTTTAATGATATAAATGTCTATTACATCTCTTTAATGATATAAATGTCTATTACATCTCTTTAATGATATAAATGTCTATTACATCTCTTTAATGATATAAATGTCTATTACATCTCTTTAACGATATAAATGTCTATTACATCTCTTTAATGATATAAATGTCTATTACATCTCTTTAATGATATAAATGTCTATTACATCTCTTTAATGATATAAATGTCTATTACATCTCTTTAATGATATAAATGTCTATTGCATCTCTTTAACGAAGTAAATGTCTACTAAATCTCATACAAATAGAAATGTATATATACAATTCTTCATTATCATCATTGTATACCGTCTCCGGATTGAAAGTTGGCTACCATTGAGTGCTATTCCGCTCTGTCTCTTGTTTTGATGGTGCAGGTTGTCATAGGCTGACTTGTCCTATTGTTAATGTTACTAGTCCTTGTTAGCCTTGTTCTGCCTCTGCCTCTTTTGCCTTGTATTTTCCCTTTCAACATTAAGTTTTGTAGGCTGTTGTGTTTTTAAATGCCCAAAAAGTCACATTTTTTCTTGTTTGAATTGTCTTTAGTATTTCTCTTTTCCTTTTTTAGTCTTTTAACATTTCATCATTTGTTTTATTTTTTTTCCATCAAATTCTTCATATTCTTCCATAAAACCACATTTCAAGGGCTTCGATTTTATGTTGTTTTCTTTTCTAAAATTCATGTTTGTCCACCATACAGGAGTGTTGAGAAGATATAACATTTTGCTATTCTTATGTTTAGCCCTGGTGTTATCTGTCTTGATGTTAATAACAATGATGCTGTTAATCATTTGTAATTGCAATAAAATGGATAATCCGCTTAAACGATATAATTTATTAATCCGACGTCCGTCACATCGTGATTTCTCCCTTCTTCAACAAACCGAGCGAGCAGCCAAGGGCTACAACCCACAGGCAGAGCTGTCAGGTCCAGACAATAGTCGTCATGGTAGCAGGGCCAACAACTCCAGACTACGTAGTCAAATTCAATCAAAATGCAAAATGCAAATCGGAGTTTGCAGTCGTCAACGTTCAGCCACCAAATAACCCTAATTAGAAAGGTTAAAAAAAAAAAAAATAGTAAAGTACCCCGGACATGCCAATTGGCGGCGTATAGGGAATATGGTGTTAGTAACCATATATTTTACAGACCTTCTGCACATTATTTTGGGGTAATGTGGTCGGTTTTACTCCCGTGCCGCTTTACTTTCCCAGAAAAAAATCCGGTACCCATGTGAGGTACCCAAATCCGGTACCCAGGCTGGGTGAACCCGGAGCCGTCGGATGAGATCGAACCCTACCCCTTGTACTTTGTAGTCCAGTTCACTAACCATTGAGCTATCGCGGCTCCTATTTAGAAAGGTGCGTATCAATTATTTTTTAATGTATTTTTATGAATTGAGAATACGTAACAGCTACGTAATGTTAACACGTATCACACAAAAACAGACATCGGAATTAGGTCATTATAATTTCATGTGGTTGTTGTGTACCTAACATAACCGCCAGTAATATTACTCATGTGGATCCAATCATCATCATCGAGAGCCATCTCCGCAACGAAGGTTGGCTACCATGGAGCTCCATTCTGCTCTGTCTCTTGCTTTGATGGTGCAGGTTGTCATAGGCTGATTTGTCCATATTTTAATGTTTCTCGTTCATGTTAGTCTTGGTCTGCCTCTGTCTCTTTTACCTTGTATTTTCCCCTCCAAAATTACTTTTAGTAGGCTGTTGTGTGTTTTAACATGACCCAAAAATCGCATTTGTCTTGTTTGAATTGTGTTTAGTAGTTCTTTTTTCATTTTTAGTTGTTCTAAGACTCCATCGTTTGTTTTCTTTTCTTTCCATCCAATTCTAGCTATTCTTCTATAAATCCAACTTTCAAATACTTCAATTCTCTGTTCTGTTTTCTTGTCTAATGTCCCTGTATCTGCACCATACAAGAATATTGAGAAGATTTAACATTTTGCAATAATATGGTGTTCGTAACCATAAACTTTACAGACCTTCGGCACATGATTTTTGGGTTCATGTCGTCGGTATTACGCCCGTGCCGCTTTACTTTCCCAGAAAAAAATCCAGTACCCATTAAAGGCTGGTTGAACCGGAAGCTGCCGTTTGGGATCTAACCCTATCTCTTGTCCTTTGTAGTCCAGTTCACTAACCACTGAGCTATCACGGCTCCACACCGCGTGATTCACCGATATGCTCCTGCTAGTAAGACTCTTCAAGCTACCCTGCAATAAGCAACTGATTCTGTGACCACAATTGTCAATTTTATCAAATTTGGTGCTCTTATACGTCTTCTGCTTAAATAGCTGTGTAAATAAGTGAAAATAATATTGATATTGGTTTTATTTTATAGACTGTTGTACGAATGTTGTTAAAATAAAAAAACGGACATTTTGTCAAATGATTATTCGGGTAAAAAGAACAAATCAAGTTATTCCCGGACGTGCGAGGAATAAGTAAACCTGTGGCCTCTTTTAATGGTGGAGAGGTCAAGGCATCAAGATGCAGAGAAATGTGAAGCTGCCGTAAAGATGGTGACAATAATAACAACTTTAATAAGAAGGAAATAGTGGTGAGGCAACAAGTTCACGGAGTTGAGAAACAAAACAAAAGTAGACCTACGTTTCTGCCAAGAAGGCCTTCAGCTGGAATAACAAACAACACAAACATATATAAGGATATACAAATATATCTACATAGCGATAATATACTAGCCTCTTAAAAAGTGAAAATAAGAGATCTTCAGTGTAGTCCGGAGCTTGGGCAAACGCCGACTTGACTAAAATAAATATAGCGGGCTGACAGGGTGGGACACAGCCACGCGGGTGTGAAACTAAATAAAAGGGAAGGGTTCTAGAAATATGTGGAGGTGGGTACCCAGAGTCTTACTATTTCTGGAAACTTGGGTTTCCTATTCCTGGGTTTATATTAGTTGACCTGTGTATATCTGCAACTATGGGTGTGTAGACGGAACAAAGATAAGCGCATAAATCTACATATATTATCACAAAGCACATCAAAAAATGATATCGGGGGTTGCTTGAGAAAAATTGCTACCAAGAAAGACATATTGGATTTATAAGACCAGCAGAACAGGCTCAATATGAGAATGCAGGGAAAGAAACAATAGTTAACAAATTTCAGAATAAAGAACTGGCGAATAAAGGTAAATGTAGGAAACGTTGCCATGTTTGATAAGTTGTGCAGCGTGGTAGACGAAATCGGAAGGTGAGATAGATGGAGATTTGAAAGATGAGATAGATGGAGATTTGAAAGATGAGATAGATGGAGATTTGAAAGATGGTGATTTGAAAGATGAAATAGATGGAGATTTGAAAGATGAGATAGATGGAGATTTGAAAGATGATATAGATGGAGATTTGAAAGATGAGATAGATGGAGATTTGAAAGATGAGATAGATGGAGATTTGAAAGATGAGATAGATGGAGATTTGAAAAATGAGATAGATGGAAATTTGAAACATGAGATTACTGGACATCTCGATTCTCTAGAAAGCGAATTCCAGCGATATTTTTCTGAGCTGACAGGAAAAGAGGCTGCACTGGTAGGAAATCCGTTATCTGCATCCTCTGCTGCCGTCATCATCCTCCAGAAAGTACAAAGAATTCTTGGATCTGCGGAACGATTCCTCGGAGCACAATCTATTTGATAAAAAAACTGCTGATTTCTTGGTGTGCTATGTATTGGTCATAAGCAACATGTCATCATGATTGCATGTTGAGTTTCACTCCCTTTTGTTTATATATATTTCAGTGAGGGTTGATTTTTCAACGTTTCATCAGTTGAAAACCAAAACAAGAAACATAATAAATGTTAAGAATGACATGCGGTTGACATGCAGGACAATTCAACCGCGAATTTGTAAACTTGTTAATGGGTTACAATTTCATCGCATTAAGTATGTTAACATTATTTGGCATCATATTTGACTGAAAACAAATTTTACTTTCGCCTCCGCTTTCTTTCATTCATCCTATTTACAAGCCTAGTTATTAATGTATCAGGACCGAGGGTAAATTGCTTCTAAGGATGGGGTCGTGACTAGAAAGAGGTTGGGAACCGCTGCTCTACAGGTTGAGCTGCATAGTATCACGTTATGATTACTCCCCATAACCCCCCTCCCAGCTGTGTACGATAACACTGGAACGTTACAAGTACAATATGTATGTGTGTATGTGTGTGTGTTGATATGTATGTAACTTAAATACAAAGTAGGATCACTCCACTAATGAAGAATATTTGAAAATGATATTTGTTGTCAAGTATACTTACCACGTGATTGATCAACTGAAAAATAAAAACAAAGAAACAATTCAGAAAACAATAGCAGAATATTGTGTTTTAAAAATGTTATTTAAATGTAATTAGTTTTATTGGATAATAGAAGTAGCATTAGGTAACAAAAATATATATACACATATGTACATATGTCAAAAAGTATCAATAGAAAAATAGTACACTGAAGTAGTGATAGTGATTAAACATTAGAAAATACTTGTAGGAAGAAAGCATAACTTATAATGGCAGGATATATCATATGTATGAAGACGACCTAAAAACAAATGACATACAGATTGATGCACAACGCAACAAGAAGGAAAAAGACAGCGAAGAATTCTACGACACATTGAATGAAATCATTAACAAGATTGACGAAAGCGACGACATGTTAGTGATGGGAGATTTTAATGGAAGGCTTGGGAAACGCAACAGTGAGAACAGTGATATCTTAGGACCCTTTGGTGATAAAACAGCTGAAATAAACGAAAATGGAAGCAGACTGCTGGATCTATGTAATCAAAACGATTTATTTATCACCAACACATTCTTCAAACACAGAGAGTCGCAAGTATACACCTGGTACAAGTGGAATGACACAACATGCAGAAGCCAGATAGATTTTATACTAACAAGAAAACAGAACAAGAAAAGAGTAACCGACAGTAGAGCAATCCCTAATATTACAGACGACACGGATCACAAGATGGCTATGATCACACTAAGACAGCCACAAATAAAGAGAATATACGAAAACAAACAAAAGAAGCAAACAGAACAGACAATAAAAATAAAACAATTAAAAGAACAAGAATCAAGGAAAACCCTAGAAGAAAAACTAACAGAGGAATTCAAGAAACTCCCTAACGAAGTAAATACAATAGAAGAAGAGTGGGAACAATTTAAGGAAACAATAACCAACATCTCTAAAACAGTTTGTGGAACGAAGCTAAGAACAAGAGAAGGGAAAAAGAGCACCCCGTGGTGGAACAAAACAATCAGAGAAGCAATTAAAGAAAGAAGAAGTTTTAAAAATTTAGGGAGAACAAGAACCAATAAAAATATGAAAGATATGCCTTAGTTCGAAAAAGAGTCACAATTTTTATCAAAGAAGCTAAGCAAAAGAATTGGACAGAATTCGGACAAAACATGAGCAGGGACTTCAAGACAGCCACAAGAGATTTCTACAAAGCAGTAAAAGTCACAAGAGCGAGAAAAGAAAACCATGATCCTACTGAGCCCATAAAGGACAAAGACAGACAGACCACTTCGAAGTTAGATCACGTGTAAGATAGGGGTGCGTACTATCCCCCGTACTGTTTATTACATACATGGGCTATATATGCAAGCTAGCCAACCAATCAGAGACAGAGGAGAACAACGAGCTTCTATTTGCAGACGACCAGGCACTAATACATGAAACAATAGAAGACCTACAAGAACGCTTAAACAAACTCAACATCTCAGGCACAAAATACAACATGAAAATCAACATCAACAAAACAGAAGTCATGAATGTCGCCAAAAATAAACAGAACATAAACATACCTATAGGATGCAGACAACTAAAACAAGTAGAGGAATTCAAATACCTAGGAAGTCTAATGACAAACGATAATTCCCAAACAGCAGAGATAGAATCAAGATGCAACAAAGCTTGTCAAATCATCGGACAGTTATCACCACTATTGTCCAACAAGGAAATAACTCTGGAGGCAAAACGAGCACTATACAATACAATCTTCATCCCAACGTTGTGCTACCAATGCCAGACCTGGACCCTAGATGCAAGAACAATAAGAAAATTACATCTACAGAGATGAAATGTGTTAGACGAATGACAGGAAACAGTCTCAGAGATAAGATCAGAAATGAAGAACTGAGAAAAAAGCTAGAAATAGCCCCGCCATCATCATCATCATCAAGTACCGGGCCTACTGGTGTAGGTGATCATGTCTCTCCACAACTTTCGACATCGACAGTTATTTATCATTTCTGTTGTTGACCTTCTGTTAAGCCATTCTCTTAAGCTGTCTGGTATTTTTTCTCGTTGCTTCCATCTATCTATTTGTCCCTCAATTTTTCCAGTTGTTACAATATATTCCAGTTGTTCTCTTCTCATTACGTGGCCAACAAATGATGATTGTTTAATCCTAACATCTTCATTACTCTTCTTAGCTGTCCAAGGTATTCTCAACATCCTTCTATAAAATCACATTTCTACAGACTCCAGTGATTTTCTTGTCTGTTGTCCTATTGTCCATGATTCGCATCCATATGTTACGACTGGCTCTACATAACATTTAAGAACTCTTTTTCCTTGTTTCTATTGTCAAAAATTGATTACAAAGTATCTTCCTCATTTTTTTGGAAAGCTGCTTTTGCCTGAGCCATTCTGCATCTTATCTCTTTTGTACATCTTCCGTCTGAGGCTAACAAAGTTCCCAAATATTTAAATTCATTTACCTGTTTTAATATTGTTCCACTTGTCTTTATTTTGCACTGAGGTGATGTCATTTTCTTTGTTGTTACCATTATTTATGTCTTTCTGCTATTAAGGCTGATACCTTTATTTGTGCTTTCTTCCACTATAATGTTTAACATTTCTTGTAACTCGTTCTCACTCTCAGCGATGAAGTCCCCACCATAGAGAATATAAAGAAACAACAGATAGAATAGTTTGGCCACGTGACAAGCAGAAAGATCAAAGCACAACACTACGAGCCTTCAATAAACGTTGTGGGAATACCAGACCCAAGGGTCGACCACGAAAAAGACAATTCGATGGAATATTAGAAGCACTAGGAAACATACCAGCAGCAGATGCGAACAGAAGAGTAAAATACAGCAAATTGTATCCCCCCCAAGATGCTGAAAGGCAAATAAGGAAGGAAAGAAGAAAAGAAGATATAGTCTTGTGTTGTTGTTCCAGATGAAGGCCTACATGGCCGAAACGTTGAATATTGTTTTGCTACTTATCTACGTAAAGATGTTACCATACCAACTTTTTTCATATTTCTTTTAAAATTGTCAGAAATGAGGGGGAACCACGGAGTGAAGTGCAATGTTATTCAAAGGGGACATTACTCTTCATCAAAACTAATTATGTGTTTAAACTAGGACTTTACTATTACAAGTTACTCTATGAAATTCGATACAAATATTCTGTTCTATAAAACAACGAGTGTGTTATATGAGAAACAAGTGAAGAGGAATAGTTATGAGTGTATGTAGAGTACACACAGGTGCTGGAGAATAAGACATTTACATATTTTGATTGGTTATTTTTAGCAACATCTTACAATTAATTTATTATCATTTTTTTTAAATATTTTTTTTTAAATTTCAATTTTTTTTTTTTTTTCAGTTTTGTATATTAATTTTTGTCCCCTAAATTATTATTATTTTTTTCAAATTTTCCCCTTATATGTTGCTTAATTATTAAATGAAATTATTTTAAATTATCATTTAAAAAAAAAAATTTCATACTTTTTTTTTCAATTATTTATTTTAATTTATATTTTAATTTTTTCTTTTTCCCCCTTTTTTCTTTTCTTTTCTTTTCTTTCTTTCCTTTTCTTTCATTTTTGTTTTTTCCGTTTTTTCTTTCTTTTTTATATTTTTTTTTCTTTCGTGTGTTTCTGTGCTAGCCATGGCTCATATCTCGATGTGTTTCTGTGCTAGCCATGGCTCATATCTCGATGTGTTTCTGTGCTAGCCATGGCTCATATCTCGATGTGTTTCTGTGCTAGCCATGGCTCATTTCTTAGCTTGTGTGTGTGAGTGTGTGTGTGTGTGTGTGTGTGTGTGTGCTGGCGATGGCTCATATGTTGGTGTGTGTCATGTTAGCCATATCTCATATCTTGGTGTGTCCGTGTTAAAAGGTAAAGGTAAAGTACGAGACTTGAACCGGCGTCTTAGCACGCGAGTTTACACCCATATGTGCTCGGCCGCCTATCCAGAAATGTTCGGATATTTCTGTATAGTGTCGCCTCAAGCATCGAAACTCAGATGCGAGGCAACATTCCTCATCTTCCCAAGGTAATACCCTGGTACCCATTTCTGCCAACAGCTGGGTCGACCGTGGGGGTATTTTTTTTTCCAACCACGAGTACAATTCACACTGCTCCCAGCGGGAAGCGAACACGGGTTATCCGAACGTCGGTAGCCCAGTCGAGTGAATCATGTCTCATATCTGTATGTGTGCCTGTGTTTAGTCATATCTCATATCTTAGTGTGTATCTGTGTTAGTCATGTGTCATATCTTTGTGTGTGCATGTCTGGGTTAGTGATATCTCATATCTTTGTGTGTGCATGTCTGTGTATGTCACATCTCATATCATTGTGTGTGCATGGCTATGTTAGTCACATCTCTTATCTTTGTATGTGCATGTCTTTGTTGGTCATATCTCATATCTTAGTGTGCATGTTTATGTTAGTCATGTGTCATATATCTTATCTTAATGTGTGTCAGTGTTAGTCATGCCTCGTATCGCTGTGTGCATGTCTGTGTTAGTCACATCTCATATATTTGTGTGTGCATGTCTGTGTTAGTCACCTCTAGTGACTCGGGCAGATGGTGCTCGTAAACCTGGGAGGGCCGACCATCTAAGCGCAGAATCCCCCTACAGAAAAGATCATCTGCTGCCTTGCATGAAGATTGGAGACAATCAAGGGCTAAGGAAAGCAAACTTGAATAAAAGGCTGGCTGAAATCGGATGCACTGGGCCACTGGCGCAGAACACAGTGCAACGTTTTAACGGGTGTTCAATCAGAGTGGATCTGGCAGACTCTAATTGTGATGACTGTCTGTGGGGGCGATCAACACTCTCAGCCTGACAGCTGACTTTATGTGAGAGTCTGGAATTCTACTCTGATCGCAGAGAGAGAGAGAGAGAGAGAGAGAGAGAGAGAGAGAGAGAGAGAGGGAGAGAGATATGTATCATGTATAGAGAAGCGGGGATTCCCACTTTATTTAGCGGCTAAAGTAGCGCATTGACGATTCAGATACAATGCTAGTGGCATTTTTGCTGCAGTCTGGTTTCAAGTGATTCAGGTTGGGATTTTCGTTTGTGGAGATAGCGGTAGTCAGGTCGCATTCACTAACCACAAAATCAATTTTGTTTTGACGCCCGCGCGTTGAGATACTGATGCAACCAACTGGCCGTGGAGTGTAGTGGAACGGTACCATGTCCCGGCTTTCTCATGGGACGGGATGTATGATCAGTGTTCGACTGCAGATTTGCCATCAGCTGAACTGTGGTCGGATCGAATGTTTCACTGAAGTGGAGGTCAGGCTTCATTTGTTGGGACGACTATTCTCGGAGCACTCTCACTGATCATGTAGTAAACACCGGAATTAGCCTGGACGGATTGAGATAATGCTGCCTGTGACGGCCATTACGGCGACCCGAAAGTGTACATTTTGAGCTGTGCGCCATTTATAGTTAATACACCACCTTCAATTGTCCGGTTAGCGCAATCGATAGGCGGTTGGCTTACCACGGCAACAGCCGGGGTTCGTAATCCTGGCGAGGACACCTGGGTTTTACTAATTCCCTAAAAATTAGTAGGAGCCGCGATAGCTCAGTGGTTAGTGAACTGGACTACTACGGACAAGGGTAGGGTTAGATCCCAACCGACGGCTCCGGGTTCACCCAGCCTTAAATGGGTACCGGATTTTTTCTGGGAAAGTAAAAGCAGCACGGGCGTAATACCGACCACATTACCCCAAAAATCATGTGCTGAAGGTCTGTAAAATATAGGGTCACTAACACCATAATTCCCTATACGCCACTTGGCGTGACGGGGGGTACTTTACTTTACTTTTTTACACCACCTTCAATAGCACAGTGATAATGTCAAAGCGTTCAACAGAACAGTTTGAAATAGAGGACGAACACTTTTGTGAGTGTTGGAATGGAGGATTAGCTATAATATTATCGCTGTTGACAATTAATTCAATAAAGAATCATATTTCATTTTTTGTTTTTTTTTTTCGCTGTAAAATCTACGAAGCAACAATGTTATTACCATTTAATTGGATTAAGAAAAATAGAAATATTCACAAGAAGCTGATTAAAAACATTACTTTTAATAAAGTTCAGAACACTCTTTTTGTTAAGTATAAATTTTTTAATGCAATAGGGACATTAACAGACTGAGATTTTTGTTCTTAGAAAAAAAATCAGGTTTATATGTCTCAACACTTACCCATAACAATCAGCAGCAGGACGGTAATTCCAGTGAATACCATCATCATGTTGCTTGCTTGTACAGGTCTTGACAATCTACAAACGCTGGTCAATATACACGAATCAAAATGCTTCTTGAAAATTATTTTTCGGTTAAGGCAAATCAGATTTAATATTTTTTTTTTAAATCAGATTCTTGTAATTTATTCTCCATACTGCTTCTACAGGCTTAAATACACACACACACACACACACACACACACACACACACACACACACACACACAAGCACACACACACACACACACAACAAATCACAGGTTACCTCTCCATTCGTTTGTTTATTTTTTACGTTGACTTACACCTGTAATCCCTTCTGTTGAAGCGTTGAAAGTAAAATAGTGTGTTACATGTCAGTAGAAGTGAGAAAGAGAGTTCATCGGTGCTATATAGAACCAATTCTGATCTATGGAAGCGAATCATGGACAGTAGACAAACAAATGAAAAGACGATTAGAGGCCACAGAGATGGGATTTCTCTGAAGAATGTTGAAAGTTCCCTGGAAAGATAAAAAGACCAATGAGGAAGTTCTCAAAGAGGCCAACACAAAAAGGGAGCTCTTAAAATACATCAGAAATAAGCAATCAACATTTTTCGGGCACATCATGAGAAGAGGAAAGTTGGAATACTTGGTTACAACTGGCAATATAGCAGGAAAGAAAGATCGCGGACGACAAATAGAGAAAATACTGGATAGCTTGGTGTCATGGCATGGAAAACAGTCAACAACAGAACTGAAACGATGCACTGTCGATTTTCACTTTGGTGCGCCGGCACATGCCCTGTTCGTGTATCGTGGCGTTCATTTTCTTTCTGCCAACAGCACAGTTTGCAAGGAAGATCTTTTATTCTTATTTTTATTCTTATTGTTATTCTTATTTTTATTCTTATTGTTATTCTTATTTTTATTCTTATTTTTTTTTAAATTCTCATTCTAGTGCGAAATTATTTTTTAAAATTATTTATTATTTGTTGTTTTAAATACATATCTCTGTGTGTGTGTGTGTGTGTGTTGTATGCTTGTTCCTGCTGAAAGCCTATTTTGCCGAAACGCTGTTCTAATTTGTGTCGTCCAATTATTAGGTAAAACTTTAACCATACCGTTTTTTTTTTAATTTATTTTTATCCATGTTTTTTAATCCATATTTTTTTCCATTTCTCCTTTGCTTGATTGTATTCTCTTCAATGTGTCTCCAACGTAATATTCATGGTGCCTGCTTATTAAAGATTCTTCGTCTTTCAAATCTACTTACCCTCCATTTTTCTTTACTTGTTTTTGACAGCTGAAGCACTCTTAAATATGTTCTTTTTTGTTATGATCACGTTACATTTCCAAATAAATTGTATCCACTGTTTGTTAACCAGATCTGACACTTGTGTCAACTCTTTTATTGATATCTTCGATTCTTATTCTGTCTCATCGTCTGTCGCTTCCGATATTATTCATGGGTATTGCCTTGCCCTTGAGACAGTCTTTCTTTGCATTTCAGCGGTTAGAGTCCAAATAGACTGTGTAGTTTAGAGGCACGACAGGCGCCTTATGATAGGAAGAACTGGGGTTCAAAACCCACCAAGAGCGGCGGTGATTTTTCAAAAATAGGAAAAATTAATCCGAGGTTTATTTATGGCAGTACGCTCCCCTGATCTCGTGGGTAGTGAGGTCCGATGTCTAGCCCTCTCAGATAACGGCAATAAGCCGGAGGTTCAGTATGCAGCTGCGTTGACGTACCCTTGGCAGTTAAAATCTAAAAGTGTAGGCCACAAGTATGGCCGCTGTTTCTGCGAGATTAGCAACAACAATATGCCAGCACGTGGACCCAAGATCGTGCTGCGGAGTTCGTCCACTTGGACCATGATTTTCCTGGGATTTTTTCGAGATTCTCCAGGGGCACATCCGGGTACCTGTGGATTCCTTCGGTTTACAGTGACGATGATCAACAAAGAAAAAAGCAAAAAAGAACGGCCACGTTTAACTATCGGTAGTAGAGTGTCTACAGGTATGTTGTGTTTGATGTGGAGTGTCTTTTTACTTGACCTGACGAAACATTTCGTACCGCAGCACCAGTTTTTTGTTTCTTCTCGTTCGTAGGAAGATCAACCAACAAGTGTTGATCACAGAGTGAAGGATTACACACGGAGACAATTCACAGCTACAACTCATTATTATCATCATGTGCCATACCGGTTACGTAGGCGATATTGTCTTTTTCCAATCTTCATCCACCGCGCATCGTATCAATTATGTTGTTGACTGTTTTCCATGCCATACCGACAACTGCTATCTAGTGTTTTCTCTTTTGTCGTCTGCGATCTCTCTTTCATTGTATTTTGCCAGTTGTAACCACGTATTCAATCTTTCCTCTCCTCATGATGTGCCCGTCAAATGTTGATTGTTTTTAGGAGCTCCCTTTCTGTGTTAGCCTCTCTGAGAATTTCGTCATTGGTCATTTTAGCAGTCCACGAAACTTTCAACATTCTTTTGAATAAAAAAAAAACCCATCTCTGTGGCCTCTAATTGACTTTTCTTGTGTTTGTCTACTGTCCATAATTCGATCCCATACGTCAGAATTGGTTCTATATAGCGCAGATGAACTTTCTTTCACACTTCTATTAACATAGGCTTCTTGTGTAAGATGTTTTTTCATTTTCTGAATTGCTATTTTGGCCTGAGCTATTGTCATTAATAGATGTAAGAGCATACAGAGGTGCTGATGTTAATAGTGACCACAACCTGTGCATTGGGAAAATAAGATTAAAATTTAGAAACCAACAGAAGAGGTCAATTACACATAAAATTGATAGTCATAAACTGAAAGATGAAGCAATAAAGGAAAAGTTTAACATAGAGCTAAGTAATTGTTATTCAGCACTTGGTGAAATAGACTTAGATATCAATGAAATGTGGGACTCACAGAGCAAAATACTAATGACAGCAGCAGAAGCAAGTGCTGGACTGAAGAAAATGGAAAAACGAGCTTGGATCTCAGACACCACATGGAAACACATCAAAGAAAGAAGAGAAGCGAAGAGAGCCATGACTAATGTAAAGACAGATCTTGGAAAGGTTCTGGCAAAAGCAACATACAAAGAATTAGACAACAAAGTGAAAAGTTCGGCAAGAAGAGATACAAGAGCTTATATAGACAACTTGGCAGAGAAAGCAGAGACAGCTGCAATTACAGGAGACAGCAGAACTCTTTATACTGTACAAAAGATGCTGACAAACACCTATACATCCAGTGGAACACCAATTCTAGACAAATCTGGATTAATGCTAACAACAAGCGCAGACATAAAAGCCCGTTGGGCGGAACACTTCAAAGAAATTCTTAACCGTCCACTACCTCACAGTTTAATAGATTTTGAAGCTGAAACACCAGCAGCAGAATTAGATGTAAATTTAGATGACTTCACCTTGAGTGAAATAGAAACCACCTTAAAGCTAATGACCAATAACAAGGCTGCTGGAGAGGATAAGTTAACAGCTGAGATCCTCAAGGCAATTGATAGCCATAATTTAATACATCTCCAAAAAATGTTCAACATCATTTGGAAAACAGAGAAGACGCCTCATAAATGGAAAAAAGGAATCATTGTTAAGATCCCAAAAAAGGGCAATCTTAGAGATTGTAACAATTGGAGAGGCGTGACACTTTTGTCAGTTGCCTCAAAATTATTCTGTAAAATCATCCTAAATAGAATAAAGGATTCAATAGATACAGTAATGCGTGAAGAACAGGCTGGGTTTAGAAAAGGGAGAAGCTGTCTTGACCACATTTTCACTCTACGACTTATATTGGAGGAACTCATTGAAAAGCAAAAACCTTTTGTACTTAACTTCATCGACTTCAAAAAAGCATTTGATAGTATTCATAGAGATTCTTTGTGGAAAATTCTGAAGCAATATGGCTTACCATCAAAAATCATAAATATTATCAAAGACATGTATGATGGTTACACATGTGCAGTTCGAACAGAGGAAGGACTGAGCGAATGTTTCCCAATAGAAACTGGGGTTAAACAAGGATGTATTTTATCGCCCTTGTTATTTGGAATTGTTATGGACTTCATAATGAAGAAATGCTGCACTGGTAATAAAGGCATCGAATGGATACAAGGAGACCATTTGGAGGACCTGGACTTTGCTGATGACATAGTTCTCATCAGCAATCAGATAAAAACGATGCAGGAAAACACAAATGAACTATCATCAATAGCCAGCAAAATTGGGCTTGAGGTCAATCATGAAAAGACTAAAGTCATGAAAAGTTTAATTCCAACAAGTGACAAAATATACATGGAAAACAAACCAGTAGAAGAGATCGATCACTTCATCTATCTTGGAAGTCACATTGATCGAGAAGGGGATACGAGCAAAGAAATTAGAATCAGACTGGCTAAAGCAGCAATGTCTTTCAGAAGCCTTGAAAAGTTGTGGAAATCAAAACTCATTAGCACAAACACAAAACTTAGGCTATTCAAATCAAATGTACTATCAACCCTTACGTATGCGTGTGAAAGCTGGAAAACAACAAGAGATATAGAAACAAAGTTGAACGCATTCGAAAATAAATGTCTAAGGAAAATACTTGGTATAGAATGGAACGAATTCAAAACAAACGAGGAAATTAGAGAAATCGCCAATCAACCACTAATATCTTCAGTAATAAAGAAAAGACGATGGTCATACGTTGGACATGTGATGAGAAGAGATAATAATCGAATAGCAAAGCAAGCCCTCATATGGGAAACAACAGGTAAAAGAAAAAGAGGAAGACCCAGGGAGACACTGAGAAGAACATTGATGAGAGAGGCAAGAGCAGCAGGAATCGGCTCCCTCAATGAGATAGAACTGCTTGCACAGAACAGAGACAGATGGCGAGATTTGATAAAATATCTTTAAAAGAAAACTGCTAGAACAAAAATTCATATAGGAGAAGGTGTATCTTGGTCTACGCCCTATGGGCCGGTTACGGCTCGAAAGGTCAATAGATAGATTGTCATTTTATTTCTGTGGTGCAACTTCAACTTCCATCTGATGTTATTATTGTGCCCAAGTATTTGACGCTTTGCACTTGTTTCAGATGTGTCCTATTTATTTTTATGCTGCATGATGGTGATGATTGATTGTTTCTTATTTTGCGACCATTACTTCTGTTTTCTTACTATTAACACTGAGACATTTCTTGCTCTCTTCTTTTACTATTATGTCTATCCTATCTTGTAGTTCATTCTCTGTCTCTGATAGTAAGACTGTGCCATCGCATATCACAAATTGTTTATGTTGTAACCGTTTACATACATATCAGACAATTCTCTATAAACTGAATTCAATTAAAATTTAATATTTTGTAACTTTACCAGAAGGCGAAGCCATAATTAGCTTTTAAAAGCATGGAATGTCTAACTTGCTGATCAAGAAGAAGGTTACTTACATGTTACGTTGACCGTTGGTGGAGAGATAAGAGAGTGAAAGCTTACAGCACTTATCACGTGTCTACTGGGCTTGATGCTCCCCAGCTACCACTCCAGCTATGAAGCTTATATAAGGGGCCACTAGACAGAATAACGTGACCATAACCTTTTACAATTACGTCACATCAACCCACATTAAATCTGGTTTGTTCCAGAAATCGTTAATGACACTATAATACTTTGCATCTAAAAATACTTTAACATAATGAACATAGCAAAGTTTCATTACATTTTTTTTCCATATGAACGAACAAGGATGCGACGTATTCACATATACATATATTGCGTAATGAAGATATTTTTTACGGCTGGTAAAAAAAAAAGAAAACATTGAAAGCATTAATATTTGCATGACCGAACTCTTAACACTTTTCTAGAAACTGAACTGTACTCGGCTATTTCGGGGTTTTCAGTGCATGGAAGATTTATCATTTAAGAGCAAAATTATTATTATGGGCGACAATATCCAACATGACATAAATTAATTTATTCATTAAATGTAGTCTCCCGAAACAAAATGTCTGTTGATAGGGAATCTTGCGATTTCAGGTCTTTGTGAAGGCAGTCTACTGTCATTATTGCAAACAAAATATTAAAAACCAGAGAGGTGCTGACAATCTTCAGATCAACTTTCAGGTGATACATGTCAACGGTTCATGTCGGGTTTATAGCGTCTATCATCAACACATAACAATTACCACCACCATCATTGCATCTGGACTGGAACATACATGAACAATTACCACCACCATCATTGCATCTAGACTGGAACATACATGAACAATTACCACCACCATCATTGCATCTAGACTGGAACATACATGAACTATTTATTTTTGGCTTTTTCTTGGTCGAGATTTATAAATCTGGTTAAGTGAAATAAGACAAACTAAGCAAGTCAGTGTTTCTTATTGAATTATTGAGTTATTTAAAAGTCATCATAACTGCACTTCGAACATACCCATAGGTGCTCACATCCCTTCCTCGGCAAGTCCCGCAATGTCCAGTGACTGACAGTCCAGTTCTATGTTGGTTGATTAGTCGTCTTACACGCCCACTAAGTTTCTCCTTTCTGGCTGTACCCATCTTAACTCCCATCTCTTTCATCTGAAAGAAGTGGCGTGAGCTCATGGTTGTTGAAAATTGAGGATGTCCGCCAGATCCATTGGTTGTCGGTTCTCAGCAATAGCGCAGCTAGCCAACATGTCCGCTCTTTCTTTTCTCCGTACTCCGCATGCCCGGGACTTATACAGAAGAGACCTTACGTATTTTTGACTTCTGAAATGACTCTACCCATTGCCTGCATACAGAGCGAGTTTTCACCCTTTTTTTTTATCATACTCATTGAATCATTCAGTGTTTGTTAACATCAGTGAAGGAAGTATAGTATTACATTGTTCCTGTAAAAATATTCATGAGAACTATGTTGGAAAAAAAATAAAGTAAAGTGCCCCGTCACGCCAAGTGGCGTATAGGGAATATGGTGTTAGTGACCATAAATTTTACAGACCTTCAGCACATGATTTTTGGGGTAATGTGGTCGGTATTACGTCATGTTGGAAAGAGTGACGAATAAAATAATCAAAAATGAAAAATATACGAAATATAAAAACGTCTTTTTTTTCAAAACATTGTTGAGATCACGTGTAATTATTTCAATTCAATCTGGTTTTAAAAGAAAAATATAGAAACCCCTATGAGTTGGGAAATGTATTGACATCAAGAAAGAGCACTGATTGTTTCACTACGTGATGATATGCTGCAAGAGTGTGATTTGTACAGCTTCACGTCCATAAAGTATAACATATTATATAAGCTTGTTTCATTGAGAGGGATTTATTTAAATGCTCTATGGCAGGAAAAGAGAAAAAATGGAAAGAAAGCAGATTACTCCTTCGTCTTCACCGATCAACTTTTGTTATATACCTATAACGGCAAGAGCCACACGTACACATATAACGGCAAGAGTCACACGTACACCTTTAACAGCAAGAGCCACACGTACACATATAACGACAAGAGCCACACGTACACATATAACGGCAAGAGTCACACGTACAAATATAACGACAAGAGTCACACGTACACATATAACGACATGAGCCACACGTACATATATAACGACAAGTGTCACACGTACACATATAACGACATGAGCCACACGTACACATATAACGACAAGTGTCAGGCGTACACATATAACGACAAGAGACACACATACACATATAACGAACAGAGTCACACGTACACATATAATGACAAGAGCCACACATACACATATAACGATAAGAGTCACACATACACATATAACGACAATAGTCACACGTACACATATAACAGCAAGGGTCACACATACATATATAATGACAAGAGCCACACGTACATATATAACAGCAAGAGCCACACATACATATATAACGACAAGAGCCAAAAATACACATATAGCAGCAAGAGCCACACATACATATATAACGACAAGAGCCACACGTACAGTACAACGACAAGAGCCACACATACACATAAACAAGAGTCATGAATATAATTGTTCTCTTGAGATTTGCCAGATCCCCATAGTTTCTATGGCACGGTTGATTCTGTAGGCAACGTAGTCCAGCTCTTGTTTGCAGTGTAGTCTTTTATGTTACATCCATCTCGAATATGCCCACATGAAGTAGTCATTTTATATTTACCAGGTTTGTGAAGACGTAGTGTTTGTCCACATTGTGTAATCTTTTAATAAATATGTCCAGATGGTATAATCTTTTAGTATATGTCCAGTTTGTATAGTCTTTTAGTCTATGTCCAGATGGTATAGTCTTTTAGTATATGTCCAGTTTGTATAGTCTTTTAGTCTATGTCCAGATGGTATAGTCTTTTAGTATATGTCCAGTTTGTATAGTCTTTTAGTCTATGTCCAGATGGTATAGTCTTTTAGTATATGTCCAGTTTGTATAGTCTTTTAGTCTATGTCCAGTTTGTATAGTCTTTTAGTCTATGTCCAGTTTGTATAGTCTTTTAGTTTATGTCCAGATTGTATAGTCTTTTAGTTTATGTTCAGATTGTAAAATCTTTTAGTTTATGTTCAGATTGTAAAATCTTTTAGTTTATGTTCAGATTGTAAAATCTTTTAGTTTATGTTCAGATTGTAAAATCTTTTAGTTTATGTTCAGATTGTAAAATCGTTTAGTTTATGTCCAGATTGTAAAATCTTTTAGTTTATGTCCAGATTGTAAAATCTTTTAGTTTATGTTCAGATTGTAAAATCTTTAAGTTTATGTTCAGATTGTAAAATCTTTTAGTTTATGTTCAGATTGTATAGTCTTTTAGTTTATGTTCAGGTTGTATAGTCTTTTAGTTTATGTTCAGATTGTATAGTCTTTTAGTTTATGTTCAGATTGTAAAATCTTTTAGTTTATGTTCAGATTGTAAAATCTTTTAGTTTATGTCCAGATAGTATAGTCTTTTCAGTTTATGTCCAGATTGTATAGTCTTTTAGTTTATGTCCAGATTGTTTAGTCTATTAGTTAATGTCCAGATTGTTTAGTCTATTAGTTAATGTCCAGATTGTTTAGTCTATTAGTTTATGTCCAGATGTCTCCATGTGTTCAGAATGTCGCAGACAAGGTCTCTGTGACTACCGTTGTTAAGATTTGTTTTGAGCCTCGAATTGAACATTGTAAGGGGTAAAGACATCATAATTCAATACTGTAATGCTGACGATAATGTTAGGGAATGAGAAATAGATAACAAATGTTATGGTAAAAGCTTTACGTTAATATGTCTTAATCTAAGCCTGAAGATCTGGGCTTCTTTATATCTTCTGAGTTTATATGTGCTGTTATATTCTGGCGTTGTATTCTATATATTTCAATATATGTCCATGTCATTGTCATGACTATTTTAAGAGTAAAGTAAAGTAAAGAGCCCATGTTACGCCAAGCGGCGTATAGGGAATATGGTGTTAGTGATCATACATTTTACAGACCTTCAGCACATGATTTTTGGGTATTGTGCTCAGTATTACGCCCGTGCCGCTTTACCTTCCCAGAAAAATATCCGGTACCCATTTAAGGCTGGGTGAACCCGGAAGCCGTCGGTTGGGATCGAACCCTACATCATGTCCTGTGTTGTCCAGTTCACTAACCACTTAGCTTTCGCGGCTCCCATGTGACAAAGTAGAGCATCAAGAATAATTCAAAATACTTTTTAGAAGGCATAAACGTAGACAGCAAAGATCTAAGAATAATAAAGAACATGTACTGGCAACAAACAGTGGTCATAAGAACTAGAGATCTATTGGGATTTTTTCAACAAATAAAACAGGGTGTTAGACAAGGCTAGGTGATGTCACAGGATTTGTTTAATATTTATAGTGAGATTATTTTAAGATCCATAAGAGGCATGCCTGGAATAAAAATCAGAGGTCATAATGTAACTAATCTTAGGTATGCTGGTGATACAGTCTTAGTCGCTAAGGTTAAAAACGAATTACAATAAATGTTAAACATTATAGTGAAGGAAAGCAAAAATAAACAAAGGTCAAGAGGTATAGTTCGATCTCAACCGACGGGTTCCGGTTCACCCAGATTTTAATGGGTACCGGATTGTTTTTTCTGGGAAAGTAAAGCGGCACGAGCGTAATACCGACCACATTTCCCCAAAAATCATGTGATGAAGGTCTGTAATATTTATGGTCACCAACACCATATTCCCTATACGCCACTTGGCGTGACGGGGGTTCTGTACTTTATTTTTTTTAAAGCAAAAATTAAGGATTCAGCTTTAATAGCAAAATGACAGAAGTAATGGTAGCAACAAAGAAATAGATATCGCCGCAATACACAATAAAGACAAGTGGAACAATATTAAAACAGGTAAATGAATTTAAATATCTTGGAATAATGGTAATCTCAAATGGCAGATGTACGAGAGAGGTGAGATGCAGAATGGCTCAGGCAAATGCAGTTTAAAAAAAAAAAATGAGGAAAATACTGTGCAATCCATTTTTGACAATAGAAACAAGAAAAAGAGTTCTTAAATGTTATGTAGAACAGTCTTAACATATGGATGTGAATCATGGACAATAGGACAATAAACGAGAAAATTACTGGAGTCTGTAGAAATGTGGTTTTACAGAAGAATATTGAGAATACCATGGACAGCTAAGAAGAGTAATGAAAATGTTTTGAAAGAGGCGAAAGCAAAAAGAGATCTAATTTCCAATATTAGGAAGAAACAATCATCATTTATTAGCCATGTAATGAGAAGAGAATAACTGGAATATATTCTGACAACTAAGAAAGTTGAGGGACGAAGAAATAGAGGGAAGCAAAGAGAAAAGATACAAGTCAGCTTAAGAGAATGGTTTGGTCAACAACAGAAATGATAAATAACTGTTGAGATCAAAATTTGTGGAGAGACATGATCACCTACTCCAGCAGGTAAAGTACTCGATGATAATGATGATAATGATGATGATGATAATGATGAAGATGATAATGATAATGATGATGATGATAATGATGATGATAATGATGATGATGATAATGATGATGATGATGATGATGATGATGATAATGATAATGATGATGATAATGATAATGATGATGATGATGATAATGATGATGATGATAATGATGATGATGATGATGATGATGATGATGATGATGATAATGATGATGATAATGATAATGATGATGATGATGATAATGATAATGATTCATGCTACCATTTTGGCAGCAACTTTGTCATTGTCGCAATATCGTCATCTGACACTGCTCAGCTGAAACCTGATTGTATTTGAAAGCTGTTTTATTGTATACTTTTGCTATGTCAATTAACGGGTGTAGTATACATCACTTTACAGCCATGTAATGAGAAGAGATAATTTGAAACTAATTGCGATAACTGAAAATGTCGCTGGAAAAAGAGTTACATGAAAATTATGCCAAACAAGAAAAAAATGTGCTATTTGTATCGCCCGACGATTCCGAAACTAATTTTTGCTCACGTACATCGCGGTAGGTAGCTGTACATGAGTTGTACATCGCGGTAGGTAGCTGTACATGAGTTGTACATCGCGGTAGGTAGCTGTACATGAGTTGTACATCGCGGTAGGTAGCTGTACATGAGTTGTACATCGCGGTAGGTAGGTGTAAATGAGTTGTATTGACGTTGTCAGTACTTCGTGATCCCAGCATTTTTTGTCATCAACATCGAATTCCGTCTCGATCCTATAATGTTGGTTTGTTTCCCATCTTCGATTCCTAACCCGCCAAAATTCCTAACAGTTTTCAGTCGATTGAGTAAACAAAAAATGCAGCGTTTAATTTCAATAGCCATTTAAAATAGAATCATCACCAGCATGCAGCATAAAAATAAACAGGACAAATTTGAAACAAGTGCAACGCCTCAAATTCTTGGGCACAATAATAACATCGGATGGAAGATGCACCACGAAAATAAAAAGCAGAATAGCTCAGGACAAAATAGCATTTCAGAAAATGAAAAATATCTTATGCAACAAATCTATGTCAATAGAAATGAGAAAGAGAGTTCATCGGTGCTATATAGAACCAATTCTGACCTATGGAAGTGAATCATGGACAGTAGACAAACAAATGAAAAGACGATTAGAGGCCACAGAGATGGGATTTCTCAGAAGAATGTTGAAAGTTCCCTGGACAGCTAAAAAGACCAATGAGGAAGTTCTCAAAGAGGCCAACACAAAAAGGCAGCTCCTAAAAAACATCAGAAAGAAGCAATCAACATTTTTCGGGCACATCATGAGAAGAGGAAATTTGGAATACTTGGTTACAACTGGCAAAATGAAAGGAAAGAGAGATCGCGGACGACAAAGAGAGAAAATAGTGGATAGTTTGGTGTCATGGCATGGAAAACAGTCAACAACAGAACTGATTCGATGCACTGTAGATAGAAGTTGTGGAAGGACATGATCGCCCACGCCAACCGTTATGGCACATGATGATGATGATGATTTAAAATAGAATTTTAAAAATTCACATCCTATACCTCTTTGTTAATACATTTTGATATATGTGTATTAAATCTTTCTGTACAAATGTTATCACATATCGTATCAAGGTCAGTGTTCCAATAACTCTTTTAACATCTGATAGCAAAATGACGCTGCAGACCGATGGACGTGGTTATATGCACTTGAAGCAATTTCCAGTAAATCTGTCGGCTCATGACAGTTCCCACACTCCACAATTAAAGCTGCAATCTGTGCTGTGGCAAAAATACATTATTTATTCTTATTTTTATTTGTATTTCTCATTCTAGTTCGAAAAAAAATTATTCTTGCTATTATTTATTTTTTTTGTAAAATACATATCCGTGTGTTTGTGTTGTATGTTTGTTCATGCTGAAGACCTCTTGAGCCGAAACGTTGTTATAATGTGTGTCATCCGCTTGTTAGTTAAAGCTTTAACCATACCATTGTTTCTATTCTTTTTTCATTTTTCTATTTCATTTGTCCTTACAGTTATCTTTTCTGCAGCTTCGCATTTAAATGCATTTCTTTGCCTTCAACCTAGATCACATGCAGGATAGCAAAAGCAGCAACGAATTTTAAAAAAAAACCTGGACAAAATATTGAAAATAAAAATGCTAAAAAAGAAAAGGGAGCCGCGATAGCTCAGTGGTTAGTGAACTGGGCTACCACGGACAAGGGGTAGGGTTCGATCCCAACCGACGGCTTCCGGGTTCACCCAGCCTTAAATGGGTACCTGATTTTTTTCTGGGAAAGTAAAGCAGCACGGACGTAATACTGATCACATTACCCAAAAAATAATGTGCTGAAGGTCTGTAAAATATAGTCACTAACACCATATTTCCCTATACGCCACTTGGCGTGACGGGGGTACTTTACTTTTTTTATAGTGACACTTTATGCAACAAATCTATGTCACTAGAAGAGAGAAAGAAACTTCATCTGCGCTATATAGAGCCACTTCTGACCTATAAAAGCGGATCGTGGACAGTAGACAAACACATGAAAAGGCGATCAGAGACCAAAGAGATAGAAATTTCTCAGAAGAATGTTGAAAGTTCTCAGAACATCTAAAAAGACCAATGAGGAAATTCACAGCAGTCAACGCAAAAAGGGAGCTCCTAAAAAACATCAGAAAGAAACAATCAACATTTTTCGGGCACATCATGAGAAGAGGAAAGTTGGAATACTTGGTTACAAATAGCAAAATACAAGGAAAGAGAGATCGCGGACGACAAAGAAAGAAAGCACTAGATTACTTGGTGTCATGCATGGAAAACTGTCAACAACAGAACTCATACGATGCACCGTGAATAGAAGAAGAATGTGGAAGGACATGATCGCCTACGCCAAACGGTTTGGCACATGATGATGATGAAAGTATGAAATAGCAGACGTTAAAGAAAAATGAATTGATGTTGGATTTGACTGCTCCATTAATGATAGAGTAGAGATATATTGTTTTATAGCATTATGTGTCTATAACATTAATTACTAATGGTAATGAGTAATTTACAATATGTTTATCTGAATTTTAAAACCAAACTAAAGATTTCGTGACGTGTCATATAAGGAGACAAAAAAAGAGTGCAGATTATTTCTTGTTCTCGATCTGAGAGTCATGATCTCGTGGACAATCTGGTGACGCTTCCAGGCACATGTCCCAGAACGAGCTGTAGACGAGGGGGGCTGTGTATCGTCCTTCTGGGTGTGGCTTGTTCTTTGGTTGATACCAGCCATCGGGACATATCCTGTGAGAAGAATACAATCAAATGTTGAGGAAAGTCTGGTCTAAACCTATACGACACAACAACACGAAGAGGTCACTAATTTATTCAAACTGGACGTTCAGTCTGGTCCAGAAACAGAATGGAACGGTCATTTATAAAGAGAAACAGAGATGAAGAGAAATAGAGATGAAGAGAAACAAAGTTGAAGATAAATAGAGATGAAGAGTAACAGAGATGAAGAGAAGCAGAGATGAAAAGAAACAAAGTTGAAGATAAATAGAGATGAAGAGTAACAGAGGTGAAGAGAAACAAAGTTGAAGAGAAACAGAGGCGAAGAGTAACAGAGATGAAGAGAAGCAGAGATGAAGAGAAACAAAGTTGAAGAGAAACAGAGATGAAGAGTAACAGAGATGAAGAGAAGCAGAGATGAAGTGAAACAAAGTTGAAGAGAAACAGAGATGAAGAGTAACAGAGATGAAGAGAAGCAGAGATGAAGAGAAACAAAGTTGAAGAGAAACAGAGATGAAGAGTAACAGAGATGAAGAGAAACAGAGATGAAGAGAAACAACTTTGAAGAGAAACAAAGATGAAGAGAAACAGGAAGAGAAACAGAGAAGAAAAAAACAGAGAAGAAGAGAAACAGAGAGGAAGAGAAACAAAACAGTTTAAGAGAAAATAATTTGGTGGTAAGTCAATAGTAGAAATGAAAAAGAGTTGCAGACAAAGAAATACGTTTGGGACGCGATCAATTACTGTAGCAGTCATGGTGCTTAATGATGATTATGTATCATTGACTAGTAAATATACACGTATTTAAATTATTAATAAATTTTTGACGTATCTCCTATAACGCATTTCCGTCCAACATATCCGACTTTAACATGACATTCTCGAGTACAGGGTTGCCTTCCCGCTTCGATCCCTACTTGCCCGTCTAGACCGATTTGTCTGTTTTCCACATGTTAGTGCACCTCACCCTCCGATTTATCTGTTTTCCAGGTCTTAGTGCCCCCTCCTCCCTGATGTGTCTGTTTTCAAGAAATCACTTGGAAGTTGAGTAGTGTCTGAATCAACTCTGTTGATCGTTGATCCCAAGCAATACAATCAGCTATGAGTCGCTGACCGACCAGGTGTTAGTGCCCACCCCCTCGATTAGTCTGTTTTTAGAAATACCACCAAAAAGTTACAGTAGGATCTGCACAGGTCTGGTTCACCGATCTCGGCCCAGACAGTCAGCTATGAGTCGCAGACAGTTTTCAGCCTTGGTGCTAATAAACGCTTTGCACGCTCCCCTCCCCAAAACTTTAAATCCATCTCCATTTCACTCAAGTACTTATGACAAGACACAACCACCGCCATCTATAGAAGCAAGCCTGCGGGCTGAAACGGAACCCCCAAACCACTATTACCAGCGTGACGTTTTTAGGTGTGAATGTCTATAGACAGCTGACGTCATTCTACACACAAACCTGTAAAGGTCACGCTAGTTTGGGGTTTTTCTGTTTCAATATAGGCCTGTGCTGGTTTACATGTATAGATGTCAAATAGCACAACCACCTCTGCCATTTGCATCCCCCCCCCCCCATTTAATGACGCCTACGGTACATGAATCAGCTACGATAGCTCAGTGGTTAGTGAACTCGACTACAAAGGACAGGAGGTAGGGTTCGATCCCAACCGATGGCTTCCGGTTCACCCAGCCTCTAATGTGTACCGGATTTTTTTTCTGAGAAAGTAAAGTGGCACGGACGTAATACCAACCAAATTAGCCCAAAAATCATGTGCTGAGGTTCTGTAAAAGTTATGGTCACTAACACCATATTCTCTATACGTCACTTTGCGTGACGGGGGTACTTTACTTTTACTTTACAGTACCTGATTGTTGTGATGTAATTGGAGCACGTGATGTAGTTACCACTCTGGCACATCGGGAAGCAAACTGGATAGTTGCCGTCTGGACGGCCCGAGCAAGCACCGTTGGTGTATTGTAGGCAACCTGTGGGGTAAGAATGGACGAGTTCTTCTTTAAGCAAAGTTAGAATAAGGTTAGTATAAACACATTGCAGCAGTAGCAAAGAATCAGTTGTTGTAGCCGACCACAGCCCGGAGCTAGACGAATATACGGTCTGCGACAGTCAGGGGTGAAGTAAGTTTATTGGATGTGGTCGACCAGAACATGAACAGTATATGGGTTGTGACTGACCAGAACATGGTAAGTATATGGGTTGTGATCGACTAGAACATGAAATAGTATATGGGTTGTGATCGACTAGAACATGAACAGTATATGGGTTGTGACTAACCAGAACATGGTAAGTATATGGGTTGTGATCGACTAGAACATGAACAGTATATGGGTTGTGATCGACTAGAACATGAATAGTATATGGGTTGTGATCGACTAGAACATGAACAGTATATGGGTTGTGATCGACTAGAACATGAAATAGTATATGGGTTCTGATCGACTAGAACATGAACAGTATATGGGTTGTGATCGACTAGAACATGAATAGTATATGGGTTGTGATCGACTAGAACATGAAATAGTATATGGGTTGTGATCGACTAGAACATGAACAGTATATGGGTTGTGATCGACTAGAACATGAATAGTATATGGGTTGTGATCGACTAGAACATGAACAGTACATGGGTTGTGACGGACCAGAACTTGGTAAGTATATGGGCTGCGACGGACCAGAAAATAGTAGTATATGGGTTGTGACTGACCAGGACATGGTAAATATATGGTTTGTGACAATAGCAAGACTGCGAACGACCAAAAATTACAAGTTTGTGAGAAAACTATATCGATGACAGTGGAGGAAATTAGGAGTGGCTGTGTTGGAATTTGTCAGAGACAATAAAAGAAACCAAAATCAAGCATTTGAGGAATGTCTTCTTCATCTTTAGATAAGGTATCAATAATTTATGTTCATGCATTTCTTGGAAACGTGACAAGATCTCGTGTAAGAATAGACAAGTATCTTCTTCCTCTTCTACCTTTCAGCTCCCTGTGGAGCATAGGTCTTCAATAAACACTATCTAAGTCGTTCTATTTCCTTCCATTCTTTTAAGATCATTTCATATCTTCCCCATCATCTTTATCTCTGCTTCTGTCTGTCTTTTCCAAGGATTTCCTAGTTTTCCTCTTTGTCTTTTCCCCTGGGGATTCCAAAGGGCCTGTTGTGTAATACTCTCAGTTGGCTTCCGCAGTGTGTGTCTTATCGAGCGCCATCGTCTTCGTTGTATCTATCCACTGGTATTTGACTGGTACATGTCCATAGTTCTATGTTAGTGATTTTGTCCTGCCATTTCCATCATTTTATTCTGTGTAAGCATCCATTACTGAAAGTCTATAATTTCATGATTGTCAATCTTGTTGTTCTCCATGTTTCACAGCCATATATTAGGACTGACTTAACATTATAACAATAGACAGGTAAGATCACATTTATTGTCAAACAAATTGCTGGAAACAATTGTTAACATAGAATGTGTAATTTAACGTTAGTAATATAACATGTCTCGTCAGGTCAGGTAATTTTACCTGCTACTGTATGCAGTAAACAGTACAACCTGTGGCTGCACTGCTGCCTTGCAGGTAAGCTCGGGAGAGTAAAAGGCTAAGGGAGGGTACCCCGAAATAAAACAACCCCACAGCCTTGTGGGTGAGACTTTTTAGTCAAAGGCTAGCGGAGCCAACCGTAAACAAACCGACGGAAGAAAACAGAAAACCACCGTCGTAATTTCTTTGTGCAATCATGAATCGCCACAACAATATTTGGGAACTTTGTTAACCTCAGACGGAAGATGTACAAAAGAGGTGAGATGCAGAATGGCTCAGGCAAAAGCAGCTTTCCAAAAAATTAGGAAGATACTATGCAATCCATTTTTGACAATAGAAACAAGAAAAAGAGTTCGTAAATATTATGTAGAGCCAGTATTAACATATGGATGCGAATCATGGACAATAGAACAACAGACAAGAAAATCACTGGAGTCTGTAGAAATGTGGTTTTACAGAAGAATGTTACCTACGCCAGTGGGTACGGTACTCGATGATGATGAACATAACATGTATTATAGAAGAACTGGTGATATAATATGTACGATTATGTAAGTAGAATCATCTCGTCTTAGCTGTAATTATAATGTCAAACTATTTCATTCCCGCTGAACGCAGTGTGAGTTGTACTTGTGGTTGGGAAAAAATACCCCCGCGGTCGACCTAGCCGATGGCAGAAATGGGTACCAGGGTTTCTATGTGTGCCTTTTGACAGTTAGAACTAGGTAGTCTGGTGACTGATAATTCTAAGTGTGCATTTTTGACAGTTAGTTCTAGGTGTGCCTGTTAAGAGATAAAACTAGGTGTATCTGGTGACAGCTAATTCTATGTGTGACTTTTGACATCTAGATCTAGGTGTGCCTGGTGAGAGATCATTCTAGGCGTATCTGGTGACAGCTAATTCTAGGTGTGCCTGGTGACAGCTAATTCTAGGTGTGCCAGGTGACAGCTAATTCTAGGTGTGCCTTGTGAGAGCACATTCTAGTTGTTTCTGGTGACAACTAATGCTATGTGTGCCTTTTGACATCTAGATCTAGGTGTGCCTGGTGAGAGCTAATTTTAGGTGTCCCTGATGACAGCTAATTCTAGGTGTGCCCCTTATGGCAGCCAGATCTAGGTGTGCCAGGTGAGAGCTAATTCTAGGTGTGCCTGGTGACAGCTAATTCTAGGTGTGCCTTTTGACAGCTAATTCTAGGTGTGCCTGGAGAGAGCAAATTCTAGGTGTGCCTGATGAGAGCTAATTCTAGGTGTGCCTGGTGAAAGCTCATTCTGGTTGTTTCAGGTGACAATTAATTCTAGGTGTGCCTTTTGACAGCTAATTCTAGGTGTGCCTGGAGAGAGCTAATTCTAGGTGTCCCTGGTGAGAGCTAATTCTATGTGTGCCTGGTGACAACTAATTCTAGGTGTGCCTGGTGAGAGGTAATTCTATGTGAGCCTGGTGACAACTAATTCTATGTGTGCCTGGTGACAACTAATTCTAGGTGTGCCTGGTGAGAGCTAATTCTAGGTGTGCCTGGTGACAACTAATTCTATGTGTGCCTGGTGACAACTAATTCTATGTGTGCCTGGTGAGAGCTAATTCTAGGTGTGCCTGGTGACAACTAATTCTAGGTGTGCCTGGTGAGAGCTAATTCTAGGTGTGCCTAGTGCGAGCTAATTCTAGGTGTGCCTGGTGAGAGCTTATTCTAGTTGTTTGTGGTGACAACTAATTCTAGGTGTGCCTGGTGAGAGCTTATTTTAGTTGTTTGTGGTGACAACTAATTCTAGGTGTGCCTGGTGAGAGCTAATTCTAGGTGTGCCTGGTGAGAGCTTATTCTAGTTGTTTGTGGTGACAACTAATTCTAGGTGTGCCTGGTGCGAGCTAATTCTAGGTGTGCCTGGTGAGAGCTTATTCTAGTTGTTTGTGGTGACAACTAATTCTATGTGTGCCTGGTGCGAGCTAATTCTAGGTGTGCCTGGTGAGAGCTAATTCTATGTGTGCCTGGTGCGAACTAATTCTAGGTGTGCCTGGTGAGAGGTTATTCTAGTTGTTTGTGGTGACAAATAATTCTAGGTGTGGCTGGTGAGAGCTCATTCTAGGTGTACCTTTTGACAGCTAATTTTAGGTGTGCCTGGTGAGAGCTAATTCTAGGTGTGCCTGGTGAGAGCTAATTCTAGGTGTGCCTGGTGACAGCTAATTCTAGGTGTGCCAGGTGACAGCTAATTCTAGGTGTGCTTGGTGACATCTAATTCGAGGTGTGCCTGGTGACCGCTAATTCTAGGTGTGCTTGGTGACAGCTAATTCTAGGTGTGCCTGGTGACAGCTAATTCTAGCTGTGCTTGGTGACAGCTAATTCTAGGTGTGCCTGGTGAGAGCTAATTCTTGGTGTACCTGGTGACAGCTAATTCTAGGTGTGCCTGGTGACAGCTAATTCTAGGTGTGCCAGGTGACAGCTAATTCTAGGTGTGCTTGGTGACATCTAATTCTAGGTGTGCTTGGTGACAGCTAATTCTAGGTGTGCCTGGTGACAGCTAATTCTAGGTGTGCCTGGTGACAGCTAATTCTAGCTGTTTTTGGTGACAGCTAATTCTAGGTGTGCCTGGTGAGAGCTAATTCTAGGTGTGCCTGGTGACAGCTAATTCTAGGTGTGCCTGATGACAGCTAATTCTAGGTGTGCCAGGTAACAGCTAATTCTAGGTGTTCCTTGTGTTATGATTGATAACATCAATTGTGATGCGTACAATCTTAGTTGTAAAATAAATGTGATATTGAACATTATCGAACACAGAAAGGAAAAGAAAAAGAAAACAATGCATAATGTGACTCGACGGACCTGTTAAACAATATTTAAAAGCTTTCCAGGACACAGATCAATAGTATAGAAATGAAGAATATATCCGGCAACTATCAGAACTGTTGGCTAGTGTCAACGAATGGAAAGAATAACAGATAATAAACAGATGCAATGGAGATACACGAATGGCATGAATTTTGTTTATGAACATTAAGACCTAGTCCCTCGTTCGGGGCGCTTCAAGAGACGAGAGGAGGGGGGGGGCGGGTGGAGTGCGTTTTGGGGAAAGCATTATCTCCATATTATTGGGTCAGGCATTGCAAGCAAGCTAAATAAATTCCCGAATCGGCAAAACAGCTTCAACATTTGGTAAACTTAAAGATAGAGCATGGACCAACACCGATTTAACACTCAGAACTAAGATTCAAATTTACCAAAGTTGTGTGCTTAATACACTTATACGGATCAGAAACTTGGACTACCTATGTATGGCAGGAGAAGAGGTTAAACAATTTTCATGTACGTTGTTTTCGAAAGAGTATGAACATGAAATGGCAGGACAAAGTAACTAACTCTAATGCCTTAGAACGAGCCAAACTCCCATCGATCATGGCAACACTTAGGAGTCGTAGACTAAGGTGGCTGGGTCATGTAAGAAGAATTGCAAATAATCGTATTCCCAAACAAATATTGTATGGCAAACGTAAGAACGGAAAGAGACCAAAGGGCAGACCAGTGCTGTGATATAAGGATGTTTGCAGGGCTTCCTTGAGAGAATTTTTTAATTAGTAAAAGTAACTGGAAAAATGTGGCTGCAAATCGTAGCACATGGAGAACAAAAGTAATAAATGGCACAGCAACTTTCGAGACGGTGCTGATACCATATTCAGAAGACAAAAAGCGCAAGAGAAAAGAGACAAGGCCAGGTACCGCAAATACAATTTGTTCGTTCTGCGGATAGATCTGTCTGTCCAGGATTGGCAAATTCAGCCACGAGAGAAGCTGTTCAGTAAAGCAGCACCCAGTATGAAACACTTATACTTTACCGAACAACTGACTTATCATGATTGCTTGCTACCAACCGTCTATCAAGACGCAAAAGGCCATACATACGAATGGAAAGAAAGACAGATAATAAACAGATATAATGGAGAAATACGAATACCTAAGAATATAAAACCAAGAGGATAAAGTTGAGATAACAATAAATTATAGTTATCAATAAATTGATAATATACAAATCAATGAAATTATTACCTTTATTTCCTGAATAAACAGGACCAGTTGCTGGTGTTGAATATGCCAGTTGTTCTTTTGTTGATATCGTCAGAGGATCAACAGGCTCACGTATTGTGCTACTTGGACTTAATGCCAACGTTATGTTGTTTATATTAAATGTGCATTCCAGGGATATCAATTTCAAAATTTCTTTTAAATATGTGTCGAATGTGTTGACGTCATCGTTGGTTGGAGTTTTAGCGTCAAACCCGAGAACTCTTGCAGCACACACCGACCAGTCAAACATTTCATCACAGGTTATTTCCCCTTTTGGGGTCACTAAATTCAAAAGTGCGCCTGTGCATTCTTCCTTGCTTCTCGCGTCATCAAAACCTGAGGAGATTTATAAATTGAAAATAATTGTAGGTCAGGGTCTGTCTCTGTTTCATATATTATGGTCTGTGATGATTTAGGTATATATATATATTCTCTACACACAAATCTAAGATTCGGAGAGGAAACAAAACTGAACTTACCATTGTCACTCTTAGCTACTGGAATACCTGAATGAATATAGCAATAATAGATATGATTTAAAATACAAACATATGAATGAAAATACAAACATATGAATGAAAATGCAGATATATGAATGAAAATACAAACATATGAATGAAAATACAAACATATAAATGAAAATACAAACATATGAAAGAAAATACAAACATATGAATGCAAATACAAAACATATGAATGAAAATACGAACATAGAAAAATGAAAATGCTGTCTGAAATGCATGGAAACGTGCTCTGTTTTAGTCGTCTAGTGCGTTTGTTAATCACATGTACACACACATACACACACATTTAATAATTTCACATCCTGAGAGAATTTGGGATTTGGAGAAAACCTAGAGATAGCTCAACCTCTTCTCTATCGCATTCTCCAGCTCTGGTTGTATTTTATTTACATCCTCCAGCTTTATATCTCTAGCGCTGGTTGTTTTTTATTTACATCCTCCAGCTTTACATCTCCAGCTCTGGTTGTATTTTATTTACATCCTCCAGCTTTACATCTCTAGCAAAATCAACCGGGAATGAATTTTGCGTGAATATCACTTTTGCATATTTTTCACACTGGCAGCCTTGTGCTAAGGTGTTCCCCGCCATACAGGCAGATATTCTCCAACTTCAGGAATGCTCTAATATTTGTATCCTCTATAGTTTTAACGTTTTGGATAGATTTTTTTCATCTTATTTTACCGGCTCAGAAACTTTTTTGTGGACTACTCTTTTTCATTTCCACCTGCCAAGTGTTCTTTAACGTGCGCAGAATGCACACGGGATCTCCCGTTTTCCGCTGCCTAGACATCGGATCTCACTACACAGAGAGGGCTAGACATCGGATCTCACTACACAGAGAGGGCTAGACATCGGATCTCACTACACAGAGAGGGCTAGACATCGAATCTCGCTACACAGAGAGGGCTAGACATCGAATCTCACTACACAGAGAGGGCTAGACATCGGATCTCACTACACAGAGAGGGCTAGACATCGGATCTCACTACACAGAGAGGGCTAGACATCGGATCTCACTACCCAGAGAGGGCTAGACATCGAATCTCGCTACACAGAGAGGGCTAGACATCGGATCTCACTACACAGAGAGGGCTAGACATCGGATCTCACTACACAGAGAGGGCTAGACATCGGATCTCACTACACAGAGAGGGCTAGACATCGGTTCTCACTACACAGAGAGGGCTAGACATCGGATCTCACTACCCAGAGAGGGCTAGACATCGGATCTCACTACACAGAGAGGGCTAGACATCGAATCTCACTACACAGAGAGGGCTAGACATCGGATCTCACTACCCAGAGAGGGCTAGACATCGTATCTCGCTACACAGAGAGGGCTAGACATAGGATCTCACTACACAGAGAGGGCTAGACATCGGATCTCACTACACAGAGAGGGCTAGACATCGGATCTCACTACACAGAGAGGGCTAGACATCGGATCTCACTACACAGAGAGGGCTAGACATCGGATCTCACTACACAGAGAGGGCTAGACATCGGATCTCACTACACAGAGAGGGCTAGACATCGGATCTCACTACACAGAGAGGGCTAGACATCGGATCTCACTACACAGAGAGGGCTAGACATCGGATCTCACTACACAGAGAGGGCTAGACATCGGATCTCACTACACAGAGACCAGTGGAAGGGCGAAGCCACGGATTCGACCACATCAACCAAAAATACATGGTCGTCATGGAAACATATAGTCACTAACGCCATATTCAACAAACGCATGTTGTACGTGGAGGTAATTTGTACTTTTTAAACGATGCTATTGCTAGTAATGGATACAATTAATTCACATCAATCTTATGTCATTTATTAAAAAAATAAATAAAAGTAAAGAGCCCTGTCAATGCCATGTGGTGTATGGGGAATATGGAGTTAGTAACAATAATTTTTGCAGACTTACGTCACATGATTTTTGGGGTCTTCCTCTTCTACCTTTCAGCTCCCTGTGGAGCATAGGTCTTCAACAAACACTTTCAGCTCCCTGTGGAGCATAGGTCTTCAACAAACACTTTCAGCTCCCTGTGGAGCATAGGTCTTCAACAAACACTTTCAGCTCCCTGTGGAGCATAGGTTTTCAACAAACACTTTCAGCTCCCTGTGGAGCATAGGTCTTCAACAAACACTTTCAGCTCCCTGTGGAGCATAGGTCTTCAACAAACACTTTCAGCTCCCTGTGGAGCATAGGTCTTCAACAAACACTTTCAGCTCCCTGTGGAGCATAGGTCTTCAACAAACCATTTCCAAGTCGTTCTGTTTATTGCCATTCGTTTAAGATAATTCCATGTCTTCCCCATCATCTTCATCTCTGCTTCTGTATGTTTTCTCCAAGAATTCTTTGGTCTTCCTTTTTGTCTTTCCCCCTGATGATTCCAAAAAAGGGCCTGTTGTGTAATACTCACAGTTGGCTTTCGCAGTGTGTGTCCTATCCAGCGCCATCGTCTTCGCTGTATCTCTTTATCCACTTATATTTGACTGGTACATTTCCATAATTCTATGTTAGTGATTTTGTCCTACCATTTCCATCCTTTTATTCGCCCCTTATTACGTCCGTGCCACTTTACTTTCCCAGAAAAAATAAACACAATTAAGCCTGGGTGAGCAAGGAAGTCGTTGATCAGGATCAAACCCGACCTCTTCTCCTTTGTAGTCCAGTTCCCTAACCACTGAGCTATCACGGCTCCCATGACGTTTATAATGGTTAACGTTAAGTCGCTTCTTGTATTCTTTATTTTGAGTGTTACAATAATTCGCTGTTTCCCTCATGATTACAATGGTTGTTTATGATAGGACTGACAATGCTGAGACCTCCAAAGTTTGATAGGTATTTGGCGGTTCTGAAAATATGTTGAGAATTTTCATGACAAACGGTACATGTTTAAGTTATATGATCGGTATCACGCCATTTACTACGAAGAAAATACCAACTGTACCCATTTTTAGGTACTGGGTAAACCTTGCCGACCACTTCAGGGAAATAATTGTATACAGTCATCCCTCACTACTTCGCGGTTTTTCACTTATCGCGGCCGGTTCTGGTCCCTATTAATCGCGATAACTGAGGGATTACTGTATATCCTTATAATATTTTGTGCTGTTGTTTGTAGTCTCTTCTGAAGGCTTTTTGGCCGAAACGTCGTTTTACTTTTGTTTTGTTTCTCACCAACATAAAGCTGATACTATAACACTTTTTCCTTTCATTTTATTTTTAATTTTCATTCAGGGAATTAACCCGGACCATTCTAACCAGCAGGGAGAGCACTAAGCACTTGACCATCTAATGTTACAATAATGTAATTATTAATAATGTAATAATGTAAAAAGAACATAATAATGTAATAAGAATAGCAAAATGTTACATTTTCTTAATATTCCTGTATGGTGCTGAAACATGGACATTACACCAGAAAACAGAACAGAAAATTGACGCCTTTGAAATGTGGATTTATAGAAGAATATGTAGAATTGGATGGATGGAAAGAGAAGAAAACAAACGAGGAAGTTTTAAAACAGCTAAAAACGAAAAGAGAACTACTAAACACAATTAGAGATGAACAAAAATGAAATTTTTGGGTCATTTTAAAAGACACAACAGCCTAATAAAAGTAATATTAGAGGGGAAAATACAAGGTAAAAGAGGCAGAGGCAGACCAAAACTAACATGAACGAGCAACATCAAAAGAAGGACAAGTCAGCCTATGACAATCTGCACCATCAAAGCAAGAGACAGGACAGAATGGCGCTCCATGGTAGCCAACCTTCGTTGCGGAGACGGCACTCAACGATGATGATGATGATGAGTCATTATAAAAACAATAATTATGACGATAGTGATGATGTTTAGTGATGAAGATATTGTAGATGAATTAATGAATGACAGCATTGAGTTGATTTTATTGCTCTTCTTACCAGCAATCAGGAAGACCAAGAAGACAGGGCTGAGGAATCCAAACATTCTATAACAGGGTCGATCAGTGTGTCGCTGAGCAGGTTGTGTACCTAATGATGATAATCGTCTTATGAAGAACAAAAATAACCTAAATGTAAATAAAGATTTACAAATGTTTGTGCATGAGTGTTCTCACATTCCAATTACCTATCTTTAGAGTCGGTTTTGTCTTTATTTTGCTTACAGTAGCTTGATGACGATCGGGTATCACCTGTAGCACATGATGTCCCCTACCGGGTTTTCCACTGGAATCCCCCTTAACGTTGTTGCCGTGATTTCTATTATTGTGCCGATTCATGATTGTACATAGAAGTTACGACGGTGGTCTTCTGTTGCCTTCCGTCGGTTTCTTTACGGTTGGCTAGTATATCTGTAAATCAATTTACATATCTTGATCCAATGTTATCTTCTTCTACTTCTTCTATCCTTCCTCCATTGCCGTTGGCGTCGAGGAGAGATGCAATCTGCGATTCTTTGCTCTTCTGTTGGCCTCTTCTGATGTTATCCCTCCTAGTGACTCTAGTATTCCCTTTATCCATCTCTTTCTCGGTCTTCCTCTTAATCTGGCGTTTTCGTAGCGTTTATTTATGGCTCTTTGAGTCATTGTTAGTTCTTTTTGTCTAGTTATGTGGCTGAACCAATTTATCTGTTGTTTCTTTGTGTATTCGATGTTATCCAATGTTATATGTACATATATTCAACCAATGTTGATTTACAGATATTGATCCAATGTTGATTGCAAATCCGTTGTCATTTAAGCATTGAAATAATACAATATAACAAAGAGGACTCTACACCCATTGATATAAAAAGAGGAGAAGACAGGGATGTTTCCTATCACCAAGCTTGTTCAATCTATACACTGAGCAAATCTTTAAAAACATCACAAAGATGCCAACCTTATTAAACATTAATGGAAAGATAATCAATAACCTAAGATATGCTGATCATACTGTACTACTAGCAGAAAACCCTGAAGATCTACAACAATTACATAATGAAATAAACATGACAAGCAAAAAATATTGTTTAGATATGCATATCAAAAGGACTAAAACTATGATCATAAACAAAGATAATACTCAAATCCCACAAGTGGATATCAAAGTTGAACGAATAGACCTGGAGACAGTTCAGAACTACAACTACCTTGGACATACTATAACCAGTCATGGAAAATGTACAACTGAAGTAAACAAACGAATATGAATGGTACAAAAGTAATTTTAATGCCATGAAAAATATACTAACAACAGATTAAATAACACCAGGGCTAAAACTAAGAATAGCAAAATGTTATATTGTCTCAACATTCCTGTGTGGCGCAGAAACATGGACATTAGACAGGAAAACAGAACGGAAAATTGAAGCCTTTGAAATGTGGATTTATAGAAAAATAGGATGAAATGAATGGAAAGAAAAGAAAACAAATGATGAAGTCTTAAAACAACTAAAAATGACAGAGAAATACTAAACATAATTCAAACAAGACAAATGAGATTTGTGCTGCACATTAAAAGACACAGCAGCCTACTAAATGTAATCTTGAAAGGGAAAATACAGGGTAAAAGAGGCACATGCAAACCAAGACTAACATGGACGAGTAACATCAAAAGATGGACAAGTAAGCCTATCAGAACCTGCACTATCAAAGCAAGAGACAGCGAAATGGCGCTCCATGGTAGACAACCCTCGGTGCGGAGACGGCATTCAATGATGATGATCATATCTAGAAGGAAGACATTGTTAGCTCACCACTGTAAGACGTAAATATGAACGCAGCAATCAAAGGGCAATATCAACCGTGACTCACATAGGCAAAGATATACGTTTGTTAAGTACGTTTAATGTAAATATAACTCTGCTTCAGGCTGTAGGATTTGTACAACAAAACTATATACAAATATTTGTAACAATAAAACCTATTTGTACAAAAAAACTATATACAAATATTTGTAACAATGAAACTGACTTGTACAACAAAACTATATACAAATATTTGTACAAATCAAACTGACTTGTACAACAAAACTATATACAAATATTTGTAAAAATAAAACCTATTGGTACAACAAAACTATATACAAATATTTGTACAAATCAAATTGACTTGTACAACAAAACTATATACAAATATTTGTAACCGAAAAGAAAAAAACACGCAGCCTGAGTTTTTCATGGGACAACAAAAGTAAAAAGTTCACAGGCAACGGGAATAAAAAACACCACAAGTAAATCATCAACATATATTTTTTCCACAACAACTACTTGTCTGTACTCCACCGATTGATAATTGACAACAAACCTTGACCCTAACTTGCCCTCAATCCCGGTCACAACATGCACACAATCTGAATAACGTACCAATGTTTTATCAAAACTCACACACAAATCTGTGATGTAGCCAATCAATGGTTTGGTGACCTAGTACCCCACACAAGTCCAGCACACGTCCAGCCTAGCCTACACGTCATACATGCACCATAGATCTATTACAATTTCCGAAGTCTAATCATAAACGTGAGTGAAAAAAAGCAAAACTTTGTAGGAAAAAAACTGCCGGTTCGATCTTTGAATTAAACGTTGCTTGTGAATGACTTGTTTTTGGCAAGTGCAAGCGATCAAATACAACATAGATTCTATCAATCTCTCTCTCTCTCTCTTTCATTCAGCTTGACAAACGTGCAACCTTCTGACCAAATTATGGCGGGGAGTAGTTTCCGGTTGAAGTTAACCTGGGAAATTGTTAATCCTGGATTTGAGAAATAGCACGTTCACCTCGCAGGCATCCTCGGCGACAGGGATCCCCACATTTGGTTTGATATGTTCCCTAAAGGGGTTCATTGGTGCACAAATAGAGCAACACTAATATAAGTTTCATCATCATTGAGTGCCGTCTCCACATCGAATGTTGGCTACGATGGAACGTCATTCTGCTCTGTCTCTTGCTTTGATGGTGCAAGTTGGCATAATCTGAGCTGTTCTTCTTTTGATGTTACTCGTTCATGTTAGTCCTGGTCTGCCTCTACCTCTATTACCTTGTATATTCCCTTCTAAAATTACTTCTATTAGACTATTGTGTCTTTTAACATGCCCCCCCCCCCCCAAAAAAAAAAAAAAAATCATTTGTCTCGTTCGAAAATTGGTTTAGTAGTTCTCTTTTAAATTGTAGTTGTTTTAAAACGTCATCATTTGTTTTATTTTCTTTCCACTTTATTTCTACCTATTCAATATCAGGTTTGCGTTTCTGATTTTTATTCAGCGTCATGGAAACTATTTTGATTATGCGAGCTTGACTCTTTGTCTTGTATGATGATGGAGGGGTAGGAACATCATGACACAAGATGAGTCAACGAGATGAGATAGTCGTATAGTCAATACTTGTATATGGAGGGGCGAGAACAACATCATGACGCAAGATGAGTCAACGAGATGAGATAATCGTATAGTCAATACTTGTATATGGAGGGGCGAGAACAACATTATGACGCAAGATGAGATTACGAGAGTCGTTTGTCAGTACTTGTATATGGAGTTGAGAACAACATCATGACACAAGATGAGATTACGAGAGTCGTTTGTCAGTACTTGTATATGGAGGGGTGAGAACAACATGATGACACAAGATGAGATTACGAGAATCGTTTGTCAGTACTTGTATATGGAGTTGAGAACAACATCATGAAACAAGATGAGATTACGAGAGTCGTTTTCTCAGTACTTGTATATGAGTGTGTATTCCGATTGTTCTCCTAAACCTGTGTCTTGCTTGACATACTTTATCTTCGACAGACTGAAACTTGATGTGACTTGGATCTAGAAGTTTTCCTTCTCTTGTCAGGGCTTTTGAATCCAATATGTCCATGATTTCTGTTGTGCTGTTCTCCCAAGACTTTCCTTTCACATTTCAAAAAGACTAAAGTACAACACTCTAAGGGGGCACGATGCATCAAGATCTCACCATTTTGGCTGACTTCAGATGTGTTGGACACATATATCACGTTTGCTGTATTTTAAAGAAAATATCATCACTGGCTACTCACTCTAAACGTATTTATCAACAAATAATATCATCACTGGCTACAAACTCTAAACGTTCTTATCCACAAATAATATCATCACTGGCTACACACTCTAAACGTTTTTATCCACAAATAATATCATCACTGGCTACACACTCTAAACGTTTTTATCCACAAATAATATCATCACTGGCTACACACTCTAAACGTTTTTATCCACAAATAATATCATCACTGGCTACACACTCTAAACGTTCTTATCCACAAATACTTCAGCCAACTTGTTCGGGGGCCTCGGTTGCCGAGTTGGTCAAACCACCAACTAACGACGTTCGGACAACCCGTGTTTGATTCCCGCTGGGAGCAGTGTGAATTGTACTCGTGGTTTGAACAAAGAAAATACTCCCACGGTCGACCCAGCCGTTGGCAGAAATGGGTACCAGGGTATTACCCTGGGAAGGTGAGGAATGTTGCCTCGCATCTCAGTTTCGATGCTTGAGGCGACACTATATAGACATTTCCGAACATTTCTGGATAGGCGACCGAGCACATATGGGTGGAAACTCGTGTGCTAAGACACCGGTTCAAGTCTCGTACTTTACCTTTAATTATGTCTATATAATCATATCCTAATTCTTCTTCCTTTTCTTTCCTTCCTCATCTGCCTTTCAGCGCCGAGGGGAAATATAATTTGTGGTCTTTTGTTCTTCTGTTCGCCTCTACTGCTGTTATGTTTCCTAGTGCCTCTAATATTACATCGATCCATCTTTTTCGTTGTCGACCCTTGGGTCTGGTGTTCTCACAACGGTTGTTGAAGGCTCGTTGTGTTGTGTTTTGATTTTTCTGCATTGGCACGTGGCAAAACCATTTTATCTGTTGTCTCCTTATATATTCTATGGCGGGGGCTGTTCCTAGCTTTTTTCACAGTTCTTCATTTCTGATTTTATCTCTCAAACTGTTTTCTGTCTTTTTTCTAACACTGTACATCTCTGTAGAGGTTATTTTTCTTATTTTTCTTGCATCTAGGTCCAGGACTGGCATTGGTAGCACAATGTTGGGATGAAGATTGTATTATATAGTGCTCGTTTTGCCTCCAGAGTTATTTCCTTGTTGGACAATAGTGGTGATAACTGTCCGATGATTTGACAAGCTTTGTTGCATCTTGATTCTATCTCTGCTGTTTGAGAATTATCGTTTGTCATTAGACTTCCTAGGTATTTGAATTCCTCTACTTGTTTTAGTTGTCTGCCTTCTATAGTTATGTTGATGTTCTGTTTATTTTTGGCGACATTCATGACTTCTGTTTTGTTGATGTTGATTTTCATGTTGTATTTTGTTCCTAAGATGTTGAGCTTGTTTAAGTGTTCTTGTAGGTCTTCTATTGTTTCATGTATTAGTGCCTGATCGTCTGCAAATAGAAGCTCGTTGATCTCCTCTGTCTCTGATGGGTTGGCTAGCTTGCATATATGGTCCATGTATGTAATACACAGTACGGGGGGGGGGGGGGGGGGTAGTACACACCCCTGTCTTACACCTGAACTAACTTCGAAGTGGTATGTGTAGCCTGCTGCTGTTATCTCATAATTATGTATATATATATATATATATATATATATATATATATATATATATATATATATATAGAGAGAGAGAGAGAGAGAGAGACAAAAGGTGCAAAAAAAGAGAGACAAGGCCAGATACCACAAATACATCTTGTTTGTTCTGCGGATGGATCCGTCTGTCCATTATTGAAAGATCCAGCCACGAGCGAAGCTGTTCAGCGAAACACCATCCATCATAAGACACTCATATTGTTACCAAACTACTGACTTATCACAATTGCTTGCTAACGACCGTCTGTCAAGACGCCAAAAACCTTATTATTATTATATATTATTATATTATTGTTATATTATTATTATATATTATTATATTATTATTATATTATTATTATTATATATTATATTATTATTATTATATTATTATATTATTATTATATTATTATTATATATTATTATATATTATTATATATTATTATTTTTTTTTCCTCACATGAAAATTGAAAGCGGACAGGTACTTGTAAAGATAAGTGACTTTGAAGACCTAACGGTTTACCGGAACGCGTTACGGGCCTTTCCTGCAGTCTAAAGCCCTGCTGTATACATAAATGTATGGACAGAGTCAGTTTGTTTTTTTGTTGACGGTACTGGATGAATAAGAGACAATCAACATTTGTCGGGCACATCTTGAGAAGAGGAAAGTTGGAATACTTGGTTACAACTGGCAAAATAAAAGGAAAGAGAGATCGCGGACGACAAAGAGAGAAAATACTGGAAATCTTGGTGTCAACAACAGAACTGATACGATGCACTGTAAATAGAAGATTGTGGAAGGACATGATCGCCTACACCAACCGGTATGGCACATGATGATGATGACTGGATGAATCTTCAAACTACGATCACATTGATTGAAGCCAATCTGTCAATGTTGTTGTAGATAGTTGTGATGTTTTCTCCCTGAGGTTTGACAATGAATCACAAGTTTTAGATCATGTCTGTTCATGTACTAGTTAAGTATGACAAGTTTTAGATTATGTTTGCTCATGTATTAGTTAAGTATCACAAGTTTTAGATTATGTTTGCTCATGTATTAGTTAAGTATCACAAGTTTTAGATCATGTCAGCTCCTGTATTAGTTAACTATCACAAGTTTTAGAACATGTTTGTTCATGTATTAGTTAAGTATGACAAGTTTTAGAACATGTTTGCTCATGTATTAGTTAACTATCACAAGTTTTAGAACATGTTTGTTCATGTATTAGTTAAGTATGACAGGTTTTAGAACATGTTTGCTCATGTATTAGTTAACTATCACAAGTTTTAGAACATGTTTGCTCATGTATTAGTTAAGTATGACAAGTTTTAGAACATGTTTGCTCATGTATTAGTTAAGTATGACAAGTTTTATATTATGTTTGCTCATGTATTAGTTAAGTATGACAAGTTTTAGAACATGTTTGCTCATGTATTAGTTAACTATCACAAGTTTTAGAACATGTTTGCTCATGTATTAGTTAACTTTCACAAGTTTTAGAACATGTTTGCTCATGTATTAGTTAAGTATGACAAGTTTTAGAACATGTTTGTTCATGTATTAGTTAAGTATGACAAGTTTTATATTATGTTTGCTCATGTATTAGTTAAGTATGTCAAGTTTTAGATCATGTTTGCTCGTGTATTAGTTAAGTGTGACAAGTTTTAGAACATGTCAGCTCATGTATTAGTTAAGTATCACAAGTTTTAGAACATGTTTGCTCATGTATTAGTTAAGCATCACAAGTTTTACAACATGTTTGCTCATGTATTAGTGAAGTATCACAAGTTAAGTATATCGCTGCTCTTGCGCTAGATAAATATGTAACCCAAGAAAACAATCATCATCATCATCAAGTACCGGGCCTGGTGGCGTAGGCGATCATGTCTCTCCATAATTTTCGATCTCGGCAGCTATTTATCATTTCTGTTGTTGATCTTCTGCCAAGCCATTCTCTTATGCTGTCTGTTAATTTTTCTCTTTGCTTCGCTCTATCTCTTCGTCCCTCAATTTTTCCAGTTGTTACAATATATTCCAGTTGTTCTCTTCGCATTACATGGCCAAAATATGATGATTGTTTCTCTCTAATATTGGAAATTAGCTCTCTCTCTTTGCTTTGACCTCTCTCAGAACATCTTCATTACTCTTCTTAGCTGTCTATGGCACTCTCAATATTCTTCTGTAAAACCACATTACAACAGACTCCAGTGATTTTCTTGTCTGTTGTCCTATTGTCCATGATTCGCATCCATATGATAAAACTGGCTCTACATAACACTTAAGAACTCTTTTTCTTGTTTCTATTGTCAAAAATGGATTGCATAGTATTTTCCTCATTTTTTGGAAAGCTGCTTTTGCCTGATCCATTCTGCATCTCACCTCTCTTGTACATCTTCCGTCTGAGGTTAACAAACTTCCCAAATATTTAAATTCATTTACCTGTTTTAATATTGTTCCTCTTGTCTTTATTTTGCACTGAAGAGATGTCTTTTTTCTTTGTTGTTACCATTACCTCTGTCATTTTTGCTATTAAGACTGAGTCCTTTATTTTTGCTTTCTTTCACTATACTGTCCAACATTTCTTGTAACTCATTTTCACTCTTAGCGATTAAGACTGTATCATCAGCATACCTTAGATTATTTATATTATGACCTCCAATTGTTATTCCAGGCGTGTCCCTTATGGATTTTAAAATAATCTTACTATAAATATTAAACAAATCTGGTGACAGCTCATTACCTTGTCTAACACCTTGTTTTATTTGTTGAAACATTCTCAATTGGTTTCAAATTCTTATGGCCGCTGTTTGTTGCCAGTACATGTTCTTTATTATTCTTAGATCTTTGTTGTCTACGTTTATGCCTTCTAAAATGTTGATTATGTCTTGGTGCTTTACTTTATCAAATGCCTTGGTGTAATCTATGAAACATAGGTATAGATCTGTTTCCACCTCTATGGCTCTTTCTACTAAAAATCTTATGATCTAAATGGCATTGATTGTTCCTTTATCTCTAACAAAACCACACTGTTCATCGCTAATTTCTGGACTGATTTTGTTTGGCACTCAATCCCAACCAACTGCTTTCAGTTCACCCAGCCTTTAATTGGTACCGGAATTTTTTCTGGGAATGTAAAGCGGCACGGGCGTAATACCTACCACAGTACCTCAAAAATCATGTACCGAAGGTCTGTAAAATTTATGGTCACTAACACCATATTCCCTATACGCTACCTGGCGTGACTGGGGTACTTTACTTTTTTTTTATGTCGTCTTGTATATATCCGCTGTTGTAGATATCATTCAATATTTTTATTATTTCTATTCCAAAATCACCCATGGCTTCAATCTCTTCTTTAGTTATATTATCTGGTCCAGGAGCTTTGCCTGCTTTCATATTGCGCAAGGCGTCTTCCACTTCTTCTCTGAGTATTTCTGGTCAGAAAACTAAAGAAAGAGAAAGAAAGCAATACTGAGAACGTAAAAAAGTAAAGTAAAGTGCCCCCGTCACGCCAAGTGGCCGTATAGGGAATATGGTGTTAGTGACCATACATTTTACAGACCTTCGGCACATAATTTTTGGGGTAATGTGGTCAGTATTACGCAGTGCCGCTATACTTTCCCAGAAAAAATTCCGGTACCAATTAAAGGCTGGGTGAACTGGAGGCAGTTGGTTGGGATTGAACCCTACCTCTTGTCCTTTGTAGTCCAGTTCACTAACCACTGAGCTATCGCTGCTCATACTGAGCACGTGATCAAGTTATTATATCATCAGATTACAGCGTAAATTTATGGATTTTTTTCCCAGTCTTCTTTTTCTTTCTTTCTTTCAGCGTCGAGGGAAGTTATAATTTGAGGACTTTTGCTCTTCTGTTCGCCTCTGCTACTGATAAGTTCCCTAGTGTTTCTAATATTCCTGTCAATCCATTTGTTTTGTGGTCGGCCATAAGATCTGCTATTCTCCTCAACGTTTACTTAAGGCTCGTTGTTTTATATTTTGATAATTCTATCTTGTCACGTGGCCAAACCAGTTTTACTGTTGTTTTTTTTAAATTTATTTTATCGCGGGGATTATTCCTAGCTTTTATCTCGGTTCTTCATTTCTGATCTTATCTCTCACAACGTCCCACGGTATGTTTTATGTAGAAATTATTACAAATAAGAAGGAAGAAGACAATACTCAAAGGCTGTCACTGTTTAAAGTGACATATTTCACACAACTATTTACAACTGAAATCTCGCCCAATAGTTGTTAAGACGTTGGGAATTTTAAAATACATTAGCGACTTAACCCACCGTGGATCAAGCAAAGATTGCGGTCATTAATCCGTGTATGGGTCCATAGGTTATGTTATTGTATTGCCGGAGGGAGTTAGTTGTCCTGTCTCAACAGCTGGACTGGTCCAAAGATGGCGCTTATTTCGAGATGAACTTTGAAACGACCGGAATTCAAGTTGGGAAAGTTATGGGATTGGGGGAAGGGTGGGGCGGTTTGTGTGTGTGTGTGTGTTTGTGTAAGTGTTTGCGTGTTGGGAAAAGGGGGGGGGGGAAGGGGTGTACAAAGTTAGGAATTCAAATTAAATGTTAACATTTGAAGGGCAAAAATATGATTTTGTCTTGCACATAAAGTGAAAGTATTTGACGTCTGTACTAAGCTTATAGTTGTTATTTTGAGAACAAAAGTATTGTCATAAGAAAATAAATTCCTCAGTAAATAGTTAAAAAACATGCGCGACTGCTAAATTTAGAATAGTATCTTGCCCGCTAAATATTCATCAATTTGATTTCGCTGTTTCATTTTTTTTTTTTAACAAATTGAGGTTGTTGGTTTACAGTTTCAACATTCTATCTCATTGGACACTCAAAATGGTAAAAGGGGAAAGGAAGAAATAGAGAGAGAGAGAAAGAGAGAGAGAAAGAGAAAGGCAGAAAGAGAGGGAGAAAGAGAACGACAGAGAGAGAAAGAGAAAGGCAGAGGGAGAGCGCGAAAGATAATGGCAGACTGAAAGAGAGAAAGAGAAACGCAGAGAGAAAGAGAAAGGCAGAGAGAGAGAAAGAGAGAGGCTGAGTGAGAGAAAGAGAAAGCAGAGAGAGAGTGAGAGAAAGGCAGACAGAGAAAAAAGAGAAAGTCAGAGAGAGAGAGAGCGAAAGATAATGACAGAGAGAGAGAGAGAGAGAGAAAGGCAGAGAGAGAGAGAAAGGCAGAGAGAGAGAAAGGCAGAGAGAGAGAAAGGCAGAGAGAGTGAAAGGCAGAGAGAGAGAGAAAGATAAAGGCAGATAGAGAGAAAGAAAAAGGCAGAGACAGAGAAAGAGAAAGGCAGTGTGAGAAAGATAATGGCAGAGAGAGAAAGAGAAAGGCATATAGATAGAAAGAGCAAGGCAGAGAGACAAAATGAGAAAGGCAGAAGGAGATAAAGAAAAAGACAGAGATAGAAAGAGAAGGCAGAGAGAAAGAAAGAGAAAGACAGAGAGAGAAAGAGAAAGGCAGAGAGAGAAAGAGAAAGGCAGAGAGAGAAAGAGAAAGACAGAGAGAGAAAGAGAAAGACAGAGAGAGAAAGAGAAAGGCAGAGAGAGAAGGAGAAAGAAAAAGAGAGAAAAAGAGAAAAGCAGAGAGAGAAAATGACAAAGGCAGAGAGATAGAAGAGAATGGTAGAGAGAGAGAAAGAGAAGTGCAGAGAGAGAAAGAGAAAGGCAGAGAGAGAAAGAGAAAGGCAGAGAGAGAGAGAAAGAGAAAGACAGAGAGAGAAAAGAAAGGCAGAGAGCGAGAAAGAAAAAAAAGAGAAACATAACCGCAGTTAGTTTATAATTCTAGATTTATAGTTGACTGTAACATCAGGGTCAGTTCAACCATCATTTGATCCAGGATGTATAGTTGACTGTAACATCAGTTTTAGTTAAACCATCATTTGATCCAGGATTTATAGTTGACTGTAACGTCAGGGTCAGTTAAACCATCATTTGATCCAGGATTTATAGTTGACTGTAACATCAGGGTCAGTTCAACCATCATTTGATCCAGGATTTATAGTTGACTGTAACATCAGGGTCAGTTCAACCATCATTTGATCCAGGATTTACTCCGTCATCTCCTGGTGACTTTGAGATGTCTGGCCAACGGAGTTGGGATAGTGAGTAAAGACAAAACGAATGCCAGAACAAATACGGTACCCATTTAAGGCTGAGTGGACAAGGAAGCCGTCGATCAGGATAGAGTCTGACCTCTTTTCCTTTGCAGCCCTGTACACTAATCAATGAGTTATCGCGGCCACCAGTTCGAACAAGTAAAGGCATTTAAATATCTAGGAAGTCTATTGAAAAAATGGCAATTCACAGACAGCAGAAATAGACTCAAATATTCAACAAAGCTTGTCAAATCATTGGACAGCTGTCACCACAATTGTCCAACAAAGAAACAACTCTAGAGGCTAAACGTGACACTACAATACAATATTCATCCCAAACATTGCACTACCAATGCAAGTTCATGAGACTACACTCAAGAACAATAAGAAAAATAAGCACTATGAGATGAAGTGTGTTAGACGAATGACAGGAAACAGCTTGAGAGATAAGATCAGAAATGAAGAACTGAGATGAAAAGCTAGGATTAACCCCCCGCCATGGAATATATATATATATATATATATATATATATATATATAAACACATAAAATGGTTTGGTTTATCCACGTGATAAGACAGAAAGATCAAAACACAACACAATGAGCCTTCAATAAACGTTCCGAGAACATAAGATTCAAGGGCTGACCACGATAAAAGTGGACTTAAAGCATATAAAAGCATGAAAGTCTAGTTTTCTAGGGCAGGATGGTGAAACTGGTCGACAGGTTTTGTTGGGACGGTCAAAGGCCAAAGGAGCTATAGCTCGTTTCAAAACATATGCCCAACTTCAAAACGCTATTACTCTCTAACCGTTTGTTAAATACTTTTGAAATTTTCCAAATGTTATTAGAATGCAAAAGACTCTTTAAATGTATATTTAACAAATATCTTGCAGCTGCAGTTTTCTTAAAGCGGCGATATTTCTTTGATGTTTGTCAAAATTGTAAATTGTGAAGCCCTAAAGAATAGAAATTACCGTAGTTGCTGGTCTACGATTAATTTTCACTAGGTAAAGGCGTGGCCGTAATGGGGAAATAACTGGATAAAACAAAACACCAGGAGAATTATTGTCTGCTCAGTTCGAGGACGGACGATAATAATATCAAGGTATACCTGTATGTCCAATTTTCATAGTTGTGTGGTCCTGAAAAGGACCGTTTGTTGAAATAATTTAAGGTAATATAGGGGCCAACATTGTGGGGGCTATATACTTTCATTCTGAATCAGACGAGTCTAAAAGATTAATAACTGTTTGGGGTTGAACATTTCACAAACCATCATTTTTCCAATATTCCTCTTCCTGTTTTAAGACGTGGTCTTCACATTTAGCCCAATAATCTTTGTCTATATTTAATAAAGCGAGATTAGCAAGAGTCTTTACATCGCATATTTTGAATGTTGTATTTTCATCTGCCACTTGTCCTTTTACGGACAAGGGGTAGGGTTCGATCCCAACCGACGGCTCCGGGTTCACCCAGCCTTAAATGGGTACCGGATTTTTTCTGGGAAAGTAAAGCAGCATGGGCGTAATACCGACCACATTACTCCAAAAAATCATGTGCTGAAGGTCTGTAAAATATAGGGTCACTAACACCATATTTCCCTATACGCCACTTGGCGTGACGGGGGGTACTTTACTTACTTACTTGTCCTTTTAATTTTGCCCAGATTAGTTCTATTGGATTTAAATGAGCATGGTAAGGTGGCAGCCTCAAACTTATATGACCATGCTCTTGGATAATCTTATCTATTTGAAAAATCTTTGTCCTCTGTTTTTGCTTTACTAGAGATAGTAATTCAGGTTTTAAGTACATGTTATTAAATTGTATGTGCTCCTTTGTGAGCCATATCTTAATAGCATCTTTTGTACTGGATGACGTCGGGACTTTATCTTCAAGTGCAACAATGTTGTGGTACGCTGCATTGTCCATTATTAGGCAAGATGGTCGATCTAGTGCTGGGAGAACAGAATTTTCAATCCAATGTCTAAATATGTGACCATTCATCTCAGAGTGATAATCCCGATTGTCTATGGATTTTGAAAGAAAAATGAGCTCTGCATTCTGTATTAGTCCATGTTGTCCACTACCTGCATGAGCAATTATCAAGCGCTGTTCTTTGCTGCTAGGTATTAATCTCTTAATCTTTCCATCTGATGACTGCCATTCCCTTTGGTTAGTGTGGTGAGCATTGATCCATGTTTCATCCAAGTACACAATATCATAACCTTACATGCGCACTTCTTTTACTTCACGTAAGTACTTGCTTCTCATGACTACTATGTGTGGCTTCTCACTGATGATGTTTCGTCCATTGGAATACTTTCTGAATGTAAAGCCTGCAGCTCTCACATTCCTCCATAATGTAGACTTTGATATTTCAATACTGTTGTTCTTTTTCGGAGATACTTTTAATTTTCGATTTTGTAACAGTTTCATTCATACCCAACATTTTGCGAATTTCACTTCTAATAAGTTCACTGTCGAAATTATCCAACATTTTTGCTCTTCCTTGTGATTTTGTATATTTGGAACATTGACGGCCACGTGCTTGAATCCAGCGATTAAATGACCGTTTAGATAAATCCAAAATGTGTCTTGTCCTATTCTCAGGGTTTTCTAAAGAATGAAATAATCTTCCTCGTTTAGCCTCTTTGCAAAAATAGTCATACATTTTTATTGCGATGTTTTGTAAACTGCAGAATTTCATTTTAAGACTCATGATAAATGTTATTGTTCCACGTTACGCCGCTGAATTAACGGAAATGGAACACACAATGTCTCGTGTTTACTACAAGTGTCTAATTGTGTCAGACAACTCACGCGGAAAGCGTGAAAAATCGTAAATTTGAGCGTGTATGGATTTGTAATCGCTATTTTTAACTTAAATACTGTAAACACTAAGTTTTGACTACATCAATGGGTCGTTATAAATTTATATAAATCAAATAGCAATAATAATAACCAAATGTTTGTTTTTAATGAAATTAATTCCCTGTTGGGTTCTAATCATTATAACTATACATGCAAATTTTGAAAAAAATTACAAAAAGCGGTTTAAAAGATATTGATTTTTAAAGTTGGGCACGACTTATGAAACAAGCTATAGAAATTTCTCTCCGTTTGGTTTCACGCACCAGTGGTCTGGCAATGTCTGTGTGGAGAAGAGAAAGGTTAAACTGAGAGTGATTGAATTCAACGAGGAATGGAGATCAATGTTATTAGAAGATAGCATACGATTGAAGTAGTCATCGTTTCCATTATCAATATTGTCATCATCATCATCAATATAAGCATCATTGTCGTCGTCATCATCATCATCATCAACATTATCAGCAACATGATACTCATCATGATCGTCATCGTCATCGCCATCGTTATCTTTATCACCAACATCATCGAGATTATCATCATCTTCGTCATCAACATCATCTCTGTTATCAACATCATCATCATCAACACCAACACCATCAATAACACCACCATAAACATAATCAACATCGTCAACGTCATAATCATTATCATCTTCATCATCGTCAGTCAACATCATCATCATCAACATCATCATTATCGTCAAAATCATCATCATCATCGTCGACATTATCAACATTAACATCATCTTCGTCATCATCAACATCATCATTATCGTCAAAATCATCATCATCATCGTCGACATTATCAACATTAACATCATTATCTTCATCATCAACATCATCATTATCGTCAAAATCATCATCATCATCGTCGGCATTATCAACATTAACATCATCATCACCAACATCATCATCATCATCAACATAATCATTATCGTCAAAATCATCATCATCATCGTCGACATTATCAACATTAACATCATTATCTTCATCATCAACATCATCATTATCGTCAAAATCATCATCATCATCGTCGGCATTATCAACATTAACATCATCATCACCAACATCATCACCAACAACATCATCATTGTTGTAAAAATCATCATCATCATCGTCATCAACATCATCATTGTTGTCAAAATCATCATCATCATCGTAGACATCATCAACATTAACATCATCATCATCACCATCATCATCATCATCGCCACCATCAACATCATCATCATCATCGCCACCATCAACATCATCATCATCATCGCCACCATCAACAATATCATCATCATCGCCACCATCAACATCATCATCATCATTGCCACCATCAACATCATCATCATCGTCATCACCACCATCAATATCATCACTAATATCATCAAGATCATCACCATCGTCGTCATCAACAGTACCACCATCATCAAAATCAACACCATCATTAACACCACCATCAACATAATCAACACCATCATTAACACCACCATCAACATAATCAACACCATCATTAACACCACCATCCACATAATCAACACCATTATTAACACCACCATCAACATAATCAACACCATCATTAACACCACCATCAACATAATCAACACCATCATTAACACCACCATCAACATAACCAACACCATCATTAACACCACCATCAACATAATCAACACCATCATTAACACCACCATCAACATAATCAACACCATCATTAACACCACCATCAACATAATCAACACCATCATTAACACCACCATCAACATAATCAACACCATCATTAACACCACCATCAACATAATCAACACCATCATTAACACCACCATCAACATAATCAACACCATCATTAACACCACCATCAACATAATCAACACCATCATTAACACCACCATCAACATAATCAACACCATCATTAACACCACCATCAACATAATCAACACCATCATTAACACCACCATCATCAAAATCAACGTCATCATCGTCATCGCTATCAACATCTTCAGCGCCAACGTCATAGTTATTATCATCTTCATCATCATCAAAGTCAACATCATCATCAACATCATCATCATGTCGTCGTCAACAGCATCATCATCCTCAGCAATATCACCATCAAGATCATCATTACCCCCATCATCAACATTATCAACATCAACATCAACAGCATCACCATCTAACCTGTACCTGTTGCCACCTAGCTACCGTCTCCGTTTTTTTTCAATTGAAGAGTTCATGATTTTCTTTTTGTCCTGCTCGAAATGTCCACCGGCGGCAGGAATCAATTCCAGCACCTCTTCTGTAACATCCTACACCAACATTCTTCTTGGTCTTTCTCCCGCCTATCCGATAATAATACAATACATTGTGCTTCTTTTAAACCAAATTGTGCCATTTTATATAACCAACTCATTTTAAATTCTTTGTTTTTTTGTGTCTTTATCGACATATTTTTTTTATATTAAATTGTCCCCAAAACAAATATGATTGGTTCTTTCCTTTGTTCATGGTATTCTGAGTATTGATATGAAACACTAGTAATATTGTTCTTCTTCTTTCCTGCCACTGTTACCTTTAAGCGTTGAGGGGAAATATAATTTGCAGTCCTTTGATTTCTGTCCGCCTCTGCTGCTGTTATGTCTCCTAGTGCTTCTAATACAAATGAATCAATCCATCTTTTTCGTTGTCGGCCATTGGGTTTTGTGTTCTTGCAACATTTATTGAGGCTCGTCGTGTTTTGTTTACTCTGCCTTGTCACTTGGCCAAACCATTGTATCGGTTGGTTTTTTATATATTCTTTAGCGGGTGCTATTTCTAGCTTTTTCAGTTCTTCATTTCGGATCTTGTCTCTAATGTTGTTTCCTGTCATTCGTCACCTTCGTAGAGGTTAATTAATTGGCTCATGAACTATTTAACTGTAAACTATCTAACACACTAATTAACCTAAATAACAAACTAACTATCTAATTCACTAACTAATTAATTAACAAGCATACTAATTTAATTAATTAATTAACTAACTACCTGTCGGATTACTTAGTAACTAAATAAATTTCAAACTAACCAGCTGGTTAATAAACGAAATAACTTACTTAATATTTAATAAATTAACTAACTTATTAACTAACTACTTAGTAACAAACCAAAATAACCAGCTAATTAATTAACTTACTAACTACGTAGTAAGTAACTAAATAACTAGCTAACTAATTAAATACTTTCAAAAATAAGTAACCAAATAACTAGCTAAATAACTAGCTAACTAATTAACTAACTAACATATTGATAAGTAACCAAATAACTAGCTAACTAATTAACTAACTAACATATTGATAAGTAACCAAATAATTAGCTAACTAATTAACTAACTAACATATTGATAAGTAACCAAATAACTAGCTAACTAATTAACTAACTAACATATTGATAAGTAACCAAATAACTAACTAACTAATTAACTAACAACTTAGTAAGTAACTAAATAACTAGCGAACTAATTAACTTAGTAAGTAACCATATAACTACATAACTAATTAACTAGCAATTTAATAAGTAAACAAATAACTAATTAACTAAATAACATCGTGGTAAGTAACCAAATAAGTAGCTAACTAATTAACTAATTAACAACTTGGTAAGTAACCAAATAACTAATTAACTAATTAACAACTTGGTAAGTAACCAAATGACTAGTTAACTAATTAACTAATTAACAACTTGGTAAGTAACCAAATAACTTGTTAACTAATTAACTAATTAACAACTTGGTAAGTAACCTAATAACTTGCTAACTAATTAACTAATTAACAACTGGTAAGTAACCAAAGAACTAGCTAACTAACTAACATCTTGGTAAGTAACCAAATAACTAGCTAACTAATTAACTAATTAACTAATTAACAACTTGGTAAGTAACCAAAGAACTAGCTAACTAACTAACATCTTGGTAAGTAATCAACAAATTTTTAGTTGGCTGCGTGCAGTGTGCCAAGCGTTCGGCTTCTCGTGGCAAGGCGCGGTGCCACTGAGTACGGGTTCGATCCCGCTTCGGACCATATATTTTTCTTCGTTTTTTTCTATTGTTGTTTGTCTGTCAATTTTTCCGAGTGCTAACACATACTTCTTTGTTCTATTATTCCCTAAGTAACCAAATAACTAGTTAACTAATTAACAACTTGGTAAGTAACCAAATAACTAGCTAACTAATTAACTAACTAAACTTCTGATAAGACAGGGAGATTTCAGTTCTGTGCACACAATCCGTAGCTCTAGTACTTGACCAGAACATTTGAGAAAATTGTATTTATTTATTTTAAAAGATTGAAATTATGCATATTTCGCTTGAAGCGTTTAAATGGTTTTGGTTGCACTAACCAAATTTAGTAAGAGGGCCACTATAATTTAACCTTTTTTATAAATGAACATGATAACTGCTACTGTTTATAGTGAAGGAAAGCAAAAATAAAGGACTCAGCCTTAATTGCAAAAAGACAGAAGTAATGGTAACAACAAAGAAAAAGACATCACCTCACTGCAAAATAAAGTCAAGTGGAACAATATTAAAACAAGTAAATGAATTTAAATATATGGGAACTTTGTTAATGTAAAGAGGTGAGATGCAGAATGGCTCAGGCAAAAGCAGCTTTCCAGAAAATGAGAAAGATACTGTGCAATCCATTTTTGACAAAAGACACAAGATAAAGAGTTCTTAAATGTTATGTAGAGCCAGTCTTAAAATATGGAATCATGGACAATAGGACAACAGACAAGAAAATCACTGGAGTCTGATGGAGATGATGATGATGATTTTGACAACAATGATGATGTTGATGACGATGATGATGATGATTTTGACAACAATGATGATGTTGTTGGTGATGATGTTGGTGATGATGATGTTAATGTTGATAATGTCGACGATGATGATGATGATTTTGACGATAATGATGATGTTAATGTTGATAATGTCGACGAAGGTGATGATGATTTTGACGATAATGATTATGTTGATGATGATGATGATGCTGGTGATGATGATGTTAATGTTGATAATGTCGACGATGATGATGATCATTTTGACGATAATGATGATGTTGATGATGATGATGTTGACTGACGATGATGAAGATGATAATGATTATGACGTTGACGATGTTGATTATGTTGATGGTGGTATTATTGATGGTGTTGGTGTTGATGATGATGATGTTGATAACAGAGATGATGTTGATAACGAAGATGATGATAATATTGATGATGTTGGTGATAAAGATAACGATGGCGATGACGATGACGATCATGATGAGTATCATGTTGCTGATAATGTTGATGATGATGATGACGACGACAATGATGCTTATATTGATGATGACGACAGTATTGATAATGGAAACGATGACTACTGCAATCGTATGCTATCTTCTAATAACATTGATCTCCATTCCTCGTTGAATTCAATCACTCTCAGTTTAACCTTTCTCTTCTCCACACAGACATTGCCAGACCACTGGTGCGTGAAACCAAACGGAGAGAAGTTTCTAGCTCCTTTGGCCTTTGACCCTCCCAACAAAACCTGTCGACCAGTTTCACCATCCTGCCCTAGAAAACTAGACTTTCATGCTTACTAATTTAATCGCAACATTAACAAGCTGTTGATTTGTTTTCATAGAAGCCAGTAGTGGGGTGTGATAAACACTTCAAGATATGGTGACAGCTTTGAGTTATTGAGTTATTTGCAGGTCATCATCATTGCACTCCGAACATGTCCATAGGTGCTCAGATCCCCTCCTCAGTTATTGAGTTATTGAGGTATTTGCAGGTCATCATCATTGCACTCCGAACATGTCCATAGGTGCTCAGATCCCCTCCTCAGTTATTGAGTTATTGAGGTATTTGCAGGTCATCATCATTGCACTCCGAACATGTCCATAGGTGCTCAGATCCCCTCCTCAGCAATTCCCTCAGTGTCCAGCGACTGACGACTCCAGTTCTGTGTTGGTTGATAAGTCTTCTTACACGGCCACCAAGTTTCTCATTTCTGGCAGTGTCCAGCGACTGACGACTCCAGTTCTATGTTGGTTGATAAGTCTTCTTACACGGCCACCAAGTGTCAAGATATGGTGACAGCTTTACATGGAAGGAACACAACAAAATAGTGACGTTTCGGGCTATGGTCTTCTTTTACCAGCATTGCAATTATTTGCCTGTTCCCTGCTGATTATCATAATTTGTTAGAATTCTGAAACATTTCAGCGTCTATAGCACTTGCACATTATCAGTTGAGATGACGTAACACGAAATGATAATGAAGGTTTCCGAACTATTTCGTGACTGACGGGGATTTATTAAAAAAATAGAAAAAAAACAACTTGAGATGTGTTGCCTCTAGTTACAGAGAGATATTCTAGTTAATTTTCATTATTTTAATTTTTGAATAATAATAAAAAATTAATGAAAAAAAATAATCATTGCTGTTTCGATAACATCAATTAATTCAAATAAGATTATCAGGATTACAAATACCAGCTGTGCTCATTTTCAACATTATGATTATTGCTTTTTGTTAAATACGGGAAAAAATGTACAACCTCAATGTTCATCATCATTGAGTGCCGTCTCCAGATCGAAGGTTGGCTACCATGGAGCGCCGTTCCGCTCCGTCTCTTGCTTTGATGTTGCAGGTTGTCATAGGCTGACTTGTCCATCTTTACATGTTACTCGTCCATGTTTGTCTTTCTCTGCCTCTGTCTCTATTACCTTGTATTTTCCATTTCAATATTACATTTAGTAGGCTGTTGTGTCTTTTAACATGCCCCAAATCTCATTTGTCTTGTTCTAATTGTGTTTAGTAGTTCTCTTTTCATTTTTATTTGTTGTAATCATTTATTTCTTTTCTTTCCATCCAATTCTACCTATTCTTTTATAAATCCACATTTCAAAATTAATCACACAGTTAAGTCAGTCCTATTATATGGCTGTGAAACATGGAGAAGAACAAAAATGGCAATCATGAAAATACAGACCCATATTAATAGATACTTGTGTAGAATAAAAGAATGGTAATGGAAGACAAAGTCACTGACATAGAATTATGGAAAAATACCAGTCAAATGTCAGTGGATAACAAGATACAACGAAGACGATGGTGGTGTTGGACAGGACATACACTCGGAAGCAAACTGAAAATATTACACGACAGGTCCTTTTTTGGAATCCACAAGGAAAAATACAAAGAGGAAGATCAAAATATTCTTGGAGAAGAATGATAGAAGCAGAGATGAAGATGAAGGAGAAGAAGTGATGTGATCTTAAGAGCATGGCAAGAAACAGAATGGTTATACAATGTGTTTGTTGAAGACCTATGCTCTGAAGGGAGAGCTAGAAGAAGAGGAAGACGAAGAAGAAGATTTATTTTTGACAGTTGATGTTATCGTTTATATTACGTGGGACAACTCTGTTATTTGTTTGTTTACTATTGCTATTTCTATCATTATTTTCGTTTCTTGCACGTATCTTTCACGGCTGCTTATTTTAATCTCAAAGTCATATTTTAGTTCTAACCATTAAAATGTTGATACATATTTAAATGAAGATGTCCGGAGGAAACTACATTCCACTCATTTTTTAGATACTTTTCTTTGATTACACGTTTTGGAGTGGTTCAAATTTGTGACACTGTACAAAAATATGAATATTCCGGAATAATTAATTTCCTTGGTATTGATATTTTAGTCCAATAAAGTTTGTGTAAAGAAAAAATATTTCAAAATGTGAGAAAATGTGACCCTCTCAGATGGAAAATAATTATATTCTAACAGCAGATATTGTCAACATTTAAGTTAACTCATCTTTTATAATAGTGTTAATAAATTATAGCAGAATTATACTCAACTCATCTGTCGGATCTGTGAAAATGTACCCAATCTACTAAAATATCATCAGCAAACAGCAGTGTCTTGTCATGCGTGTAGAACAGTTTAACATGTTGATGTCTTTCTTCAATAAAAAGAGCCATATTTTAATTTAGTCCAGAGCTCAAAACATCAGGACTGAAGATCAATGGAGAACACAGACACTAGGCTCAATGGGAAGTTTGAGAAAACCGTGTAGAGATAGCAAGAGTAAGAGGATGTTCTGGGTGTTAACAAGAGTAAGAGGATGTTCTGGGTGTTAACGAGAGTAAGAGGATGTTCTGGATGTTAACGAGAGTAAGAGGATGTTCTGGGTGTTAACGAGAGTAAGAGGATGTTCTGGGTGTTAACGAGAGTAAGAGGATGTTCTGGGTGTTAACGAGAGTAAGAGGATGTTCTGGGTGTTAACGAGAGTAAGAGGATGTTCTGGATGTTAACGAGAGTAAGAGGATGTTCTGGATGTTAACGAGAGTAAGAGGATGTTCTGGATGTTAACGAGAGTAAGAGGATGTTCTGGATGTTAACGAGAGTAAGAGGATGGTCTGGGTGTTAACGAGAGTAAGAGGATGGTCTGGATGTTAACGAGAGTAAGAGGATGGTCTGGATGTTAACGAGAGTAAGAGGATGTTCTGGATGTTAACGAGAGTAAGAGGATGGTCTGGATGTTAACGAGAGTAAGAGGATGTTCTGGATGTTAACGAGAGTAAGAGGATGGTCTGGATGTTAACGAGAGTAAGAGGATGTTCTGGATGTTAACGAGAGTAAGAGGATGTTCTGGATGTTAACGAGAGTAAGAGGATGTTCTGGATGTTAACGAGAGTAAGAGGATGTTCTGGGTGTTAACGAGAGTAAGAGGATGTTCTGGATGTTAACGAGAGTAAGAGGATGTTCTGGGTGTTAACGAGAGTAAGAGGATGTTCTGGATGTTAACGAGAGTAAGAGGATGTTCTGGATGTTAACGAGAGTAAGAGGATGGTCTGGATGTTAACGAGAGTAAGAGGATGGTCTGGGTGTTAACGAGAGTAAGAGGATGGTCTGGGTGTTAACGAGAGTAAGAGGATGGTCTGGGTGTTAACGAGAGTAAGAGGATGGTCTGGATGTTAACGAGAGTAAGAGGATGGTCTGGATGTTAACGAGAGTAAGAGGATGGTCTGGATGTTGACCAGAGCAACAAGAAAGCGCATTTATAACATCAGAAAAACAAAACAGGCACCATTTTGGGAATGTAATGTAAGGAACTGTGACCTTCCAGGCATGTCGTAAGAGGCGACAAAGGAGTTTGATCGATGGCTTGACAAGCTGTCATTGTAAAAAGTAGTAAGTTATGGAAACACTCTGCCTTATGTGCCATTTTGGCACTCAAGGTTTCTGTTTTTGAGATTGTGGTTCTGCCCTATGTGCCGTCTTCGGCTCGAAAGGACAATAGATAGATAGAATGAAAAGGAAACAGTTGAAATAGATCGTGACAACTGGAAAAATTGAAGGATGAAAAAACAGAAACAAAATCCGATATTCTCTGAAGGTGAATTGAACTGGATACCTGTCTTCGATGCCTAGATTCTAGCTCTAACCAACAGGACCACTATTTGATGATCTGTTGATCAGCGTTTCAAATGGCTTGCTGTTTAAAACTGTTGTTTCCACCAAGTTATTCTCTATGTTAAGTGTTCCAGTGTTCGTCCCTGTGTGCCGAGCATGTGTGTATTTGTGTCTCACATTTTTACATCTTGAACTATCATTCAGTTCATTTTACTTACCAACACTTAGGATGAATTCAGAGCTTGGAACACAGTGACATTATACATGTTAAACGACATCACTTTAACCTGTTGTTTACTTCTTCTAATCGTTCTCATCTTTTATAAGTAGCCTCCCTTCTGACTTGTCGGTGATCGTGTATGGAATTAGCAGTATCATCATCATTATCATGTGCCGTACCGGTTGGCGTTGGCGATCAAGTCCTTCCACAATCTTCTATCTACAGTGCGTCGTATGAGTTCTGTTGTTGACTGTTTTCCATGCCATGACACCAAGATATCCAGTATTTTCTCTCTTTGTCGTCCGCGATCTCTCTTTCCTTTTATTTTGTCAGTTGTAACCAAGTATTCCAACTTTCCTCTTCTCATGATGTGCCCGAAAAATGTTGATTGCTTCTTTCTGATGTTTTTTAAGAGCTCCCTTTTTGTGTTGGCCTCTTTGAGAACTTTCTCATTGGTCTTTTTAGCTGTTCAGGGAAATTTCAACATTTTTCTGAGAAATCCCATCTCAGTGTCCTCTAATCGTCTTTTCATTTGTTTGTCTATTGTCCATGATTCGCTTCCATAGGTCAGAATTGGTTCTATATAGCATCGGTGAACTCTCTTTCTCATTTCTATTGACATAGATTTGTTGCATAAGATATTTTTCATTTTCTGAAATGCTATTTTGGCCTGAGCTATTCTGCTTTTTATTTCTGTGGTGCATCTCCCATCTGATGTTATTATTGTGCCCAAGTATTTGAAACGTTGCACTTGTTTCAGATTTGTCTTGTTTATTTTTATGCTGCATGATGGTGATGATTATTTCTTCGATATAACCATTACTTCTGTTTTCTTACTATTCATATTGAGACCTTTCTTGTTGCTTTCTTTTACTATTATGTCTATCATCATTAGCAGTATAGGTTTTCAAAAAGAACGTTGTCAGTGTTCAGGAGATATATAAATTCACTATTATTTATAGCTTTACAACGCTAGTACATAATAAAGCTTTACAACTCTAGTACATAATAAAGCTTTACAACGCTAGTACGTAATAACCGTTCTCGCCACATGTAGGCGTTCAACGTAAGCACTACATACTTATGCTAAGCTTGGATGCGTCACTAGACTCTGTTCTTTTTACTTTATATTTCAGGTGTAGTGATTCAGTGTCTATTCAGTGATCGCTTCTCTGATGGATACGCCCTTGCTCTATTTATAATCATGGATACAGAAATCAAGGACATCTGTACCGAGTCATGTCAAGATCTGGCCTCGCCTCTTTACATTGTCGAATTCACTAGCAAGTCGAAATTAAAGAAGAAACGTGACGACTGTTCGGCAAGGATAAGAGCGAGCCACAAGGAAGGCTCTAGCAGTGCTCTTTCCTCAACCATCTCTAGCTGCTTTCATTCTATTTTGTCACCCAAACGGTTTCAGGAAGAAGACGAGACTGATGAACAGCGCAACTCTTCCTCCTGTAAATCTAAGTTGCAGGAAAAAAAACAACAAACAAAACAATGCGTAAGTTCAGGATTGTTACCGTTACCACCAGCATCTCCATCGAAGACAGCTAGACATCAACAGTAGTTTGTTTCGGAAAGTTCATATCCAGCATTTATTTGAACTAATATAGACCGATAGCAAAATTTGTATATTCAATCAGGATACTTTTGTGAGCTTTTAGGATCAGATTGTAACAGAAGAACGAAGCAGTGGATTTATGACACAAGCGTTACCTCCCCTTTATTCAGATGAAAGACTTTAACATTTGTTCCATGGTGGAATAGTCTGATCATCAGATTAACCCTGGTATCAACGTTCTATATAAAGAGTCTTCTATCACCATCATCTAGATTGTGCAAACCATTTGAATATGCTCACATTTTAAAAAAAAACAAAGATGGCAGTTCCGCGCGCGTTTTTTTTTTTTTTTTTTTTTAAGAAAAAAACAATGACAGGACAAAGTGGTTGACTACCATTGGAGCGCCATTCTACTCTGTTTCTTGCTTTGATGGTGCAGGTTGTCACATATTGACTTGTCCATCTTTTGATGTTACTCGTCCATGTTAGTCTTGGTCTACCTCTGCCTCTTTTACCTTGTATTTTCTCATCCAATATTACTTTTAGTACGCTGTTTTGTCTTTTAGCATGGCCCAAAAATTTCATTTTTCTTTTCTAATTGTGTTTAGTAGTTCTCTTTTCATTTTTAGTTGTTATAAAACTTCATCGTTTGTTTTCTTTTCTTTTCATCCAATTCCACCTATTCTTCTATAGATCCACATTTCAAAGGTTTCAATTTTCTGTTCTTGTCCCTATTTTACAAGCTCTTTATACAAACCTCGTCATGCATTCTCCTTTCGATGGGCACATCTGATTTGTGCCTTCAGCTCAGGTTGAATTTCTGATATTACAGGAACATGTAATGCAGGAATCCATCCCTTAATGCAAAGAGTTTCTAATTGCTTTATCGCATTTCATAATTCTAATGTGAATTTATTTTCTTGGCTACCCGGGCATTTTTTAAAGTAGAGAAAATGAAGTCACTGCCCTTCACTGTTTACAGCTCATTCAATGATATAATAATAAAAAAAAAGTAAAGTACCCCCCGTCACGCCAAGTGGCGTATAGGGAAATATGGTGTTAGTGACCCTATATTTTACAGACATTCAGCGCATGATTTTTGAGGTAATGTGGTCGGTATTACGCCCGTGCTGCTTTACTTTCCCAGAAAAAAATCAGTTACCCATTTAAGGCTGGGTGAACCCGGAAGCCGTCGGTTGGGATCGAACCCTACTCCTTGTCCTTTGTAGTCCAGTTCACTAACCACTGAGCTATCGCGGCTCCCTAAATGATATAATGGTAAATTAAAAACAAAGAGGGGCATATATTGGGAATGTTATGAGAAGAAAAGAGCAGATATTAACAAATTAAGTACTTAAATGGAAAACAACAGGGGAAAGAAAATTTATTAGATCCAGAGAGACTGAGAAAAGCCACCAGCAAGGACAACAGGCATCTACTACCTTAATGAGATATATAAGCTTGCTCAGAACACAAATTTATGGAGAAGTACACTTCTAGCCTTGTGTGATGTTTGTCATCGCTGCGAGGAAGATGATATCGATGATGATGTTATGTCCCAACTGACAGTCATCTCGCCTATCACATAACTTAAAATGAATGAAGCATTCAATTGAACGCATTCGGTTTTTCTTTTCCTCGCAGCCATTGTGATATGATGAAGCTGAGACCCGTCTTTTCCCTCATATATCCTTTCTCGATCGTTATCTGTCTTTACATATTTATATATTTACGCCCTTTGATAGTTTCTTTCATGAAAGGTGTTCTCCCCAGACTCCACGAGCGTGTTACCAGGCTCAACCACCACGTGGTCCAACTCTTTACTGTGGTGACGTAACTGATCATTAACTTTAAACCGATTCATTACGTCATCACATTGGCCAGTTTCTATTTTCAGGTCCTGTAACGTCCTTCATTTATAAGATGTCCAGAGAACAAGGCGGCGTTGTAGTTAGTGCGCTCGCCTGCCGATCTGAATGTGGTTGGTTCAATTGGGGTATTGAGTTATTAGAGGGTCATCATCATTGCACTCCGAACATGTAGGTTCTCAGTCCATGTAGGTGCTCAGTCCATGTAGGTGCTCAGTCCATGTAGGTGCTCAGTCCATGTAGGTGATCAGTCCATGTAGGTGCTCAGTCCATGTAGGTGCTCAGTTCATGTAGGTGCTCAGTCCATGTAGGTGCTCAGTCCATGTAGGTGCTCAGTCCATGTAGGTGCTCAGCCCATGTAGGTGCTCTGTCCATGTAGGTGCTCAGCCCATGTAGGTGCTCTGTCCATGTAGGTGCTCAGTCCATGTAGGTGCTCAGTCCATGTAGGTGCTCAGTCCATGTAGGTGCTCAGTCCATGTAGGTGCTCAGTCCATGTAGGTGCTCAGATAGCTTTCTCAGCAAATCCTGCAGTACCATGCGACTGACGACTCCAGTTCTGTACTTGTTGGTTAGTCCTCTTACACACCAAGTTTATCGTTTCTCACTGTGTCCATCTTAACTCCCATCTCTTTCATCACAAGGAGTGACGTGGATTCATGGTTGTCGAAGTGAATGTTTGGCGTTCATCTACCATTTGAGGGGGGGGGGGGGAAAGGTTAGGAGTTTATTCAACCTTTATAAATGTGTACTAGAGATTTTCCTTCATGGGAAGTCTATTCAACCTTTATAAATGTGTACGAGAGATTTACCTTCATGGGAAGTCTATTCAACCTTTATAAATGTGTACTAGAGATTTCCATTCATGGGAAGGGTTAAAAAATGTGCTAGAAGTCTATTCAACCTTTATAAATGTGTACTAGAGATTTCCTTTCATGGGAAGTCTATTCAACCTTTATAAATGTATACTAGAGATTTCCCTTCATGGGAAGTCTATTCAACCTTTATAAATGTATACTAGAGATTTCCCTTCATGGGAAGTCTATTCAACCTTTATAAATGTATACTAGAGATTTCCCTTCATGGGTAGTCTGTTCAACCTTTATAAATGTGTACTAGAGATTTCCTTTCATGGGAAGTCTATTAAATCTTTATAAATGTGTACTAGAGATTTCCTTTCATTGGAAGTCTATTCAACCTTTATAAATGTGTACTAGAGATTTCCCTTCATGGGAAGTCTATTCAACCTTTATAAATGTGTACTAGAGATTTACCTTCATGGGTAGGCTATTCAACCATTATAAATGTGTACTAGAGATTTCCCTTCATGGGAAGTCTATTCAACCTTTATAAATGTGTACTAGAGATTTCCCTTCATGGGAAGTCTATTCAACCTTTATAAATGTGTACTAGAGATTTACCTTCATGGGTAGGCTATTCAACCTTTATAAATGTGTACTAGAGATTTACCTTCATGGGTAGGCTATTCAACCTTTATAAATGTGCACTAGAGATGTTCTCTTGGGAGGGAAAAAATCCAGGAGAAGCACTAGCCACGCCACGTCATCAAGCTGAGGCTTGCTTTAATGACGTCACTAACGCTCATTACCCAACTTAATTGGTACTATCTTCAGCTTATGACGATGTGCCCACAATCTTGCGAATCCGTTATGTCTAAGTGTGTGCATATTTTAATGGGTTTTTTTTATATTTCTGCTGTTAGAATATTGGTTATTATTGGTTATTGGTTATGGAAGGCCTCGGTATCACTGCAAACGAATTAAAATCCAATGTTAGAATATATGTTTCGCAAGCGTTTCAGAAGAAAATGGGCGTAACGAAACCATCATTCTACTACAGACAAAACTATATCGGCCACTGCAAGAATTACAAAAGACAGTAAAATTTATACAGAAAACGACATTGCAGATGTAGACAATACTTCAGGCGAACTAAAGATAAATAGACCATTATTCTAATGTTATATCTATATGTTTGGGAGAAAGGAGCAGATATCACACCTTGCTCTAAAACACAACAAAGCAAATGCGTCCACTCAACAATCTATAAGGAAAATGTCCAGCTAGACCGAACAGAACCGTTCGTTTTTGTTTTGTTTTGTTTTTTGAATTAATGAAAGCAAACAGCAATAATAAAATATAACAAAGAGAACTCTACACCCATTGATATAAAAAGAGGAGTGAGAAAGAGGAGTGAGACAGGGATGCATCTTATCACCAAACTTGTTCAATTTATACATTGAGCAAATATTTAAAAACATCATAGAGATGTCAGGTATACAAATTAATGGCAAGATAATCAATAACCTAAGATATGCTGATGATACTGTACTACTAGCAGAAAATCCTGAAGATCTACAACAATTACTTAATGAAATAAACATGATCAGCAAAAAATATAGACTAGATATGAATATCAAAAAGACTAAAACTATGATCATAAACAAAGGAAATACACAAAAAGATATAAAAATTGAAGGAATAGACCTGGAGATAGTTCAGAACCACAACTACATTAGACATACTATAACCAGTGATGGAAAATGTACAACTGAAATAAACAAAAGAATCATCATCATCATCATCAAGTACCGGGCCTGCTGGCTTAGGTGATCATGTCTCTCCACAACTTTCGATCTCGGCAGTTATTTATCATTTCTGTTGTTGACCTTCTGCCAAGCCATTCTCTTAAGCTGTCTGTTATTTTTTTCTCTTTGCTTCCCTCTATCTCTTCGTCCCTCAATTTTTCCAGTTGTTATAATATATTCCAGTTGTTTTATTCTCATTACATGGCCAAAAAATGATGACTGTTTCTTCCTAATATTGTAAATTAGCTCTCTTTTTGCTTTGACCTCTCTCAGAACCTCTTCATTACTCTTCGTAGCTGCCCATGGTACTCTCAATATTCTTCTGTAAAACCACATTTCTACAGACTCCAGTGATTTTCTTGTCTGTTGTCCTATTGTCCATGATTCGAATCCATATGTTAAGACTGGCTCTACGTAACATTTAAGAACTCTTTTTCTTGTTTCTATTGAACAAAAGAATAGGAATTGCAAAAAAGTAATTTAATGCCATTACGAACATACTAACATCAAAACAAATAACACCAGGGCTAAAACTAAGAATAGCAAATTGAAACATCTTCTCAATATTGCTATACGGTGCAGAAACATGGACATTAGACAAGAAAACAGAACAGAGAATTGAAGTCTTTGAAATGTGGATATATAGAAGAATAGGTAGAATTGGATGGAAGGAAAAGAAAACAAACGATGAAGCCTTACAACAACTAAAAACGAAAAGAGAACTACTAACGACAATTCAAACAAGACAAATACAATTTTTGGGCCATGTTAAAAGATACAACAGCCTACTAGAAGTAATATTAGAGGGGAAAATACAAGGTAAAAGAGGCAGAGGCAGACCAAGACTAACATGGACGAGTAACATCAAAAGATGGACAAGTCAACCTATGACAACCTGTACCATCAAAGCTAGTAACAGGGCAGAATGACGCTCCTTGGTAGCCAACCTTCGTTGTGGAGATGGCACTCGATGATGATGATGATGATGTGACGTCACACCGGCGCCTGTGAAGCAAAACTTGCCCAATGACTGGCGCCTTTCGCCTGTCACCGACAAATGTAGCAAATAAGAGAAAGGAAAGATGTGTCTTTCTATTTGAATATTGGAAATTCATTCATTCACATTCGTTCATTCATTCTCACAAATTAAATTATGCTGTTTTAAAGATGGACATTAATTTTTTTATTAGAAATCTGTAAAAAAAAAAAAAAAAAAAAAAAAAAAAACAGGTTGGCGTTTAAAGTTTTGAATCGGAAAACGAGAGGGTGCATTTCTACAGGTCCACACTAAATTTCTATATTTGGATATTAGAATTAGCGCGTTAGTGTAGGATTCTTGTGTTGTTCTTTTTGGCAGTGTGTTGAGCATGACAGATCTGTATATGTCTACCTTCTGTGTGTTGTGTATTTCTAATGTATGCTGTAACACTGTTCTTGCTTGTATGATTGTATTATATTTATAGAATATATGTTCTTCTGTTGCTTGTATGTTTCGTCTGCAAAGTTGGCACTTGGCTATCTGTCCTGATATGTGAGCTTCTCTTTCTTGTGTGGGTGTCATGCTGTATATGAGTCTGTATGTGACTTCCTTTGCTTTGGGAGCGATGTGTGGATTGTGGGTGTTTGAGAGGGTGCTGGTGTAGTCTGAGTGAAGGTATTTTTGACCTCTCTTGATTCTGAGCTACAGTGGAGGATCTTTCTGTTTTATGAGGTGTTTGTAAATGGTGTTTGTCTTTTGATGTAATAAGTTGTCGTGTCCTTGGATGGCTTGAATGCAAGTTTTGTAGAATGTGGGTGTCGGACCGAAATGTTGGAGTATTGAGTTGTAAGGTTTTCTAAATTTGAATAATCTCAGTCCCATGCAGCAGTGTACGAACATATGATTGTCTGGTTGTTGGATGATGTAGCTCACGTGACCTAATTCTGAGGGCTTTAATTTGTGTGTCTGTGGCCTGTTGTGAAATCCTTCCTTGTTTTTTGTGCTGTATCAGTGTTTTGTTTTGTATGTCGTTTGTAGTATGTACCAAAAACAAAATGTCTAATCAGTTTGATTATTTCTGTTATTGTTGGCTGCGGTGGGTTAAAAACTGTGGCTATGTATGTTAGTTATGGGATGATGTAAGTGTTTACGATGATGCTCCTACCAAAAAATTGTGGATGTTTTCTGTCTTTTCACGCGTCAATACATTTTGTCTGTTGTTTCCTTTTGTATTCAACGTCTGAAGTTACTCCTAGTTTGAATCTCAGTTCTACTTTCTGATCTTATTTCTCAGTACATTTCCTGTCTTGTCTCTAACATTTCTCTATCACAGTCTGTGTATACCTTTCCTTTAATAAGACAGTGCATGATATGCGAACCTGTCACCGCAATATACTGACAAGAAAGTAATGATCATATCATAATTATCTCCACTGTCCGACGTGCGTAAACGATCATGTCTCATAAAGCATTCCTGTCACTGGTCTTAAATCAGCTCTGCTATTGCTCTCTTTCTCTCTTTAAGTTAAGAGACATGTCAATAAGAAATTACCTAACACAATCGTGCATAAAATGTTGGTGTTCGTTTACTTGATTAGAGTCTATTTGTAAAAACGGGAGCGTCAGATGTACAGTAAAAACAAAAGGACTCCGAGGCTTCAGTTTTTGTTGGAGGTTTATATATTTGTCTGTAAAGCAAACATGCTCACGGATGCTAAGATCTTACATTGTCATACCCTTCCTTCTCATAAGCCAACATTAATGTGTTTCGGTATTTATATTAAACAGATAATTGTATATAATTCAGTGATGTCATTATATAGTGTTGTTTTTTTTAAATTATAACTATCTACACTTATATAAAATTTAACATTTTCAAAAAAAATTGATCTTTCCATATATAATTATAAAGAAACTATCTGTTTGAATTAAAACAAAAGTGTTATAATAATAAAAAAAAATTCAATCGTAGAGAAAGTAATTTTAATTGTGTGTAAAGGAGAATATGTGTTATGTACCTTTGATTAAGAAATACAATATATTACTTCCCTTAGTATTATTTGGAACTGTATTTTATTGTTCAGTAATAGACATAAAAGAAAGTGACTAACAATATCTTCAAAGCGGTAGCATGATCTCTTTATCTTATAATATTAATCATAGAGTGCCTCAAGTGTGGCTCAAACTGTGTATTTTATTCTACGTTCGCCTGACGACTGTTCTGTTTCTTCATCCGCATTTAGAGAACATTAATAAGTTGGCGTAGAAAGGCGCTGTATTGTGGTTTGTATCAAACTTTCAACTATCACAATTTTAGCGTCTTTTTGTCCAACTTTTCCGACAATAGCATAAAAAGTAACCAGATAGTTTAAGATAATGTTTTGTTTAGAAGTTAACAACAGAGTAGAGAGACAGACAATTGTAGAGACTGTGTATTGTGGACAAGTTTGATGTTTTGAATGATTGCTTGAAACAGAAACAGAGTAGACAGACAATTGTCGAGACTGTGTATTGTAGACAAGTGTGATGTCTTGAATGATTGCTTGAAACAGAAACAGAGTAGACAGACAATTGTCGAGACTGTGTATTGTAGACAAGTGTGATGTCTTGAATGATTGCTTGAAACAGAAACAGAGTAGACAGACAATTGTCGAGACTGTGTATTGTAGACAAGTTTGATGTCTTGAATGATTGTTTGAAACAGAAACAGAGTAGACAGACAATTATAGAGACTGTGTATTGTGGACAAGTGTGATGTCTTGAATGATTGCATGAAACAGAAACAGAGTAGACAGACAATTGTAGAGACTGTGACTCCGTTTTGAAGTCAAATGTACGGCACAGCAGCTTGATTCATTCTTTAAGTGGCACTTTACTTCCTACATTGAGCCTTTGGAGAATTAATAAGCGAATATGACCTGAGTCTACAACATGTTGCTCATTCATAAATTGATATTTCATGGAATTGGTTTCAAATTGTGACCCCAGACACACACAAGTGAAGCCTCTAGTCAAGTTAACAAGTCAAAGTAAAGGTTCACTTCCCTGTCTTGCTAGGCGTTTGTGGAAAATGACGTTAGTAACCATATTTTACCATGGCACGCAAATTGTTTGGTGAGGTGGTCGGTATTACTCCAGACCGCCGTTATTTATTGAAAAAATCGGGTATCCATTTACAGAGACTGGGTGAAGATTGAAGCCTTGTCGGTCCGAAAATAGCAATGGTTAGAAAGAAGGTTTTAATCAAATTCTGAGAAGTGCAAGGCGAGACACATAGAAAGTCTAGTAGCTCGTCCTGTTTATTTTTATTATTATCTTCCTCATTTGACTTTCAAAGCTTTTCATGACTGTTGCACATCATCATCATGTTCTTTATATTTTTAATATATTCCTTATTCTTTTTTTAATTGGGTGGGAGATAGCCCTCTAGTTATTAGTTGTGCCGTCGACAAGTTATAACGCTAAGCTATTTTCACATTCTCCACATATACTCTAAGTTATTGTCTATGACTAAACCCTACCCACATTCTCCACATATACTCTAAGTTATTGTCTATCACTAAACCCTACCCACATTCTCCACATATACTCTAAGTTATTGTCTATCACTAAACCCTACCCACATTCTCCACATATACTCTAAGTCAGGGGTGGCCAAATGGCGGCCCGCGGGCCGGATCAGGCCCGCCAGCCTAGTTTTCTTGGCCCGCGAAGCTCCACGGACTTACTTCATTTTTTACCCCTAATAGCGGATTTCTCCTGGTTTTAATCCGTGTCGGAGTTAACTCTTCTATCGTTCAAGAATACACAATTTGAAAATCTCTGTCAATTTCTCGCAACAGCTAGATTGGCAACATAATTTCAAATAACACACACACACACACACACACACACACACACACACACACACACACACACACTGCACAACTAATGGTGCCGACAATATTCAAAGTCTTTGCTTCGAGTTGGTACCGCAAAGTTGCTTTATTGTCAGTGCGGTGATAGCGTCAGATCTTTGGCTCAACATTTGTCGTCTGGACTTGTGGTGGCTCTTTCATTTCGCGGTAAGGGGTTAATGAGGTTGGGAGGGACAGGGGTGAGGGGACTTCGTAGCTCTAATTCTGTCTTTGAAGTTACATTCAAAATGTTTCACTGTTCGCCTTCATTCCCTTTGATCCCATCGTCTTGTCTTGTCCATAAAATGACTGCAACGTGATTATTTGGTCACAATCTTTTGATTTCATTGTCAAACACAAGTCTGTGTATAACTGTCAAATCTGGACTTATTTTCGATAGTGGACCAACATTCTGTGACTTTTAACTTTGATGTGAGATTTTGTATTAAATCATGTTAAAACGTAGAAAAGTTGATTGTGAAAATCGCATATTTAAACCTGAATGGGAATTAGATTATTTGTTCATCTTCAATAAGGATAGTAAACCTCAGTGCTTAATTTGCGTTCAAGTGTTAGCCGTTTTGAAGGAATATAATTTAAAACGGCACTATGCCACACATCATCAAAACATGTATGAGAAACATAGCATTGAAGCTAGGAAGCTTTTGGTTGAACAGCTGAAGACAAAGTTGAATCAACAGCAAAGTATGTATACAAAGGGCAATAAAATTAAAGAGTCATCGATCATTGCATCATATACAGTTACCTATGAGCTTGCAAAATCTAAAAAACCCTTTACTGACGGAAATTTTGTGAAGAAATGTGCGATTCAAATGGCAAAGGCATTCGGTCAAGAAAAAATAGCCAAAGAATTTGAATCTGTGCCTCTTTCAAAACAAACTGTAGCCAGAAGAACAGAAGACATCAGTCTGCAACTGTCTCAAAGTTTAAAATCTTGTATTGAAAACTGCTCATATTTTTCGCTCGCGATTGATGAAAGTACTGACATCACTGACACTTACCAGCTTCTTATTTTTGTTAAAGTTATCCAGGAGGATTTTACTGTTATTGAAGAATTGTTGAAAGTTTGCTCTTTGCATGACACTTGTAGAGGGACAGACATATTTTCTGCAGTTCATAGTGCCGTAGATGAAGTAGGTGGTTTTGGAAAGTTGTCTGCAGTGTGTACTGATGGTTGCAAAGCTTTTATTGGTTCAAATACTGGTTTTGTTGGACTTCTAAAGCAAAACAAAATTAACGTACCTACATTGCATTGCATAATTCATCAAGAGGCCCTTTGTGCAAAGTCCATAAATCTAAAAGACACCATGGCTACTGTTGTGAAAATAACAAATTTGATAAGAGGAGGACACCAGTCTTTAAATCACAGGAAGTTTTTATCATTTTTAGAGGAAGTAGATTCTAGCTACGGTGATCTCCTGCTTTATACAGAAGTAAGATGGCTTAGTCGAGGGAAATGTTTAATAATATTTTTTGAACTGAAGAATGACATTTATGACTTCCTGCGAGAGAACTTACCATGCTCCATTGATCTTCAACATGCACTCAAAGACATTAATTTCCTTCATAATCTGGCATATCTCACAGACATCACACAACATTTGAACATATTGAATTTGCAGCTACAAGGGGAAAAGCAAACCATTTTTCAATTGATGGGATATGTTGATGGTTTTAAAAAGAAGCTGAATCTATTTAGACTTTCTTTGCAAAAAAATGATCTGTTCCATTTTTCAAGTTGTAAGCAGTTGTTGTCAGAGACAGAAAGTGCAAACTTCAGTAAGTACGCAGCTGACATTGAACATTTGATTTGTGAATTTGATCGACGATTTCAAGATTTTGAAATGTTTCGTCCGCAAACGGAACTTTTTAATAACCCAATTAAGTGCACAGTGGAGTGCCAGCCATCAGATCTTCAACTAGAGTTGTGTGACCTTCAGTGTGACCCCTTCCTCAGTACTGTAAAGGCATTAGGAGCTGACTTCTGGAAATTGCTACCAAATGAACGTTACCCGTGTCTGAGAAAATGGGCACTAAAGATGTGCTCTATATTCGGCAGCACATATCTCTGCGAGACAACATTCTCTTCCATGAAGTTAATTAAATCTAAGACCAGGAACAGAATGACCGATTCGACATTGTCCCATACTCTCCGAATCGCCACGTCAAAAATGGAAGTGGACTTCAAATCTCTGGTGGAAAGCTGTGACAAGTCACAATCGTCGCACTGAGACATTAAAGGTAATTTTAAAATGAATAATTAATGGATTTGTTACAAATCAAATATGTAGTCAAAGTGCAAGCATTATTTATATATTACTATATCGCATAGGTCCCTACTGTCATTTTTGACGATATTCTTAAGTGTGGCCCGCGGGTCTTGGCCTTGGCTTTAATCCGGCCCTCGGGCAACCTCAAGTTGGCCACCACTGCTCTAAGTTATTGTCTATCACTAAACCCTACCCACATTCTCCACATAAACTCTAAGTTATTGTCTATCACTAAACCCTACCCACATTCTCCACATATACTCTAAGTTATTGTCTATCACTAAACCCTACCCACATTCTCCACATATACTCTAAGTTATTGTCTATCACTAAACCCTACCCACATTCTCCACATATACTCTAAGTTATTGTCTATCACTAAACCCTACCCACATTCTCCACATATACTCTAAGTTATTGTCTATCACTAAACCCTACCCACATTCTCCACATATACTCTAAGTTATTGTCTATCACTAAACCCTACCCACATTCTCCACATAAACTCTAAGTTATTGTCTATCACTAAACCCTACCCACATTCTCCACATATACTCTAAGTTATTGTCTATCACTAAACCCTACCCACATTCTCCACATATACTCTAAGTTATCGTCTATCACTAAACCCTACCCACATTCTCTTCATATACTCTAAGTTATTGTCTATCACTAAACCCTACCCACATTCTCCACATATACTCTAAGTTATCGTCTATCACTAAACCCTACCCACATTCTCTTCATATACTCTAAGTTATCGTCTATCACTAAACCCTACCCACATTCTCCACATATACTCTAAGTTATCGTCTATCACTAAACCCTACCCACATTCTCCACATATACTCTAAGTTATCGTCTATCACTAAACCCTACCCACATTCTCCACATATACTCTAAGTTATTGTCTATCACTAAACCCTACCCACATTCTCCACATATACTCTACGTTATTGTCTATCACTAAGCCCTACCCACATTCTCCACATATACTCTACGTTATTGTCTATCACTAAACCCTACCCACATTCTCCACATATACTCTACGTTATTGTCTATCACTAAGCCCTACCCACATTCTCCACATATACTCTAAGTTATCGTCTATCACTAAACCCTACCCACATTCTCCACATATACTCTAAATTATTGTCTATCACTAAACCCTACCCACATTCTCCACATATACTCTACGTTATTGTCTATCACTAAGCCCTACCCACATTCTCCACATATACTCTACGTTATTGTCTATCACTAAGCCCTACCCACATTCTCCACATATACTCTAAATTATTGTCTATCACTAAACCCTACCCACATTCTCCACATATACTCTACGTTATTGTCTATCACTAAGCCCTACCCACATTCTCCACATATACTCTAAATTATTGTCTATCACTAAGCCCTACCCACATTCTCCACATATACTCTAAATTATTGTCTATCACTAAGCCCTACCCACATTCTCCACATATACTCTAAATTATTGTCTATCACTAAACCCTACCCACATTCTCCACATATACTCTAAATTATTGTCTATCACTAAGCCCTACCCACATTCTCCACATATACTCTAAATTATTGTCTATCACTAAACCCTACCCACATTCTCCACATATACTCTAAATTATTGTCTATCACTAAACCCTACCCACATTCTCCACATATACTCTAAGTTATTGTCTATCACTAAACCCTACCCACATTCTCCACATATACTCTAAATTATTGTCTATCACTAAACCCTACCCACATTCTCCACATATACTCTAAGTTATTGTCTATCACTAAACCCTACCCACATTCTCCACATAAACTCTAAGCTATTGTCTATCACTAAACCCTACCCACATTCTCCACATATACTCTACGTTATTGTCTATCACTAAGCCCTACCCACATTCTTCATATATACACTCACGTTATTGTCCATTATAATACAGGGTGTTTATAAAGTCTCACTACACTTGGTATCTAGGTCAATTTGAAAAAAAAATGTTTATGACGTCATCACAATATGTGCTCCCACTGTCAATGAAATTTGTTGAATAAGTTTATTGCTACTGGAAATGTGGAAGATGCTCCACGATCTGGTAGGCCTGCTGTGAATGATGAAATATGTTTAGATATCCAAGACAGAATCCTTAAAAGTCCAGACAGGTCATTAAGAAAACTGTCGCAACAAGTGAACTTACCATTGAGCACATATTGTGATGACGTCATAAACATTTTTTTCAAATTGACCTAGATACCAAGTGTAGTGAGACTTTATAAACACCCTATAGTTTAGTGATTGGGTGAGCATGTGTGCGTGTAAATTGTGGGGATATAGCAATGCGTGACCAGGGAATGAAGTCGCTAGAAAATAAAAGTCCGTGAGTGTATCAAAGGTCGAAAGTTCAAAATTGTGTGATCTGGAAGTTTTGAAAGTGAGAAAGAGGGCAGTGACGTGTTTGTAAATTGGAGACAGTGTTCAGCGTCACGAAGTTTGATTTGACGCGCAAAGGACCTTGTGATAATTATAATAGGGGATATTTAAACTAGGGACAGAAGAATAGTTGGACACACAGAAGAATAGTTGGACACACAGAAGCAAATTCAGCATAGACAGACTAGAGCAGATAAGTTGCCTCGAAGATTTTGGACAACATTGTTTCTTATACACAAAATGTCTGCCAAGGTCTCGAGTAAAGGAGCCAAGTAAGTGTTTTCAATGCTATAATGTTCTAGTTAATGTTTGTGACAGGGATCAACTAGACAACTGTTTTACAGAAACCCATAAGTGAAACGACGCGACACAGAATATCAACCACGTGACTGTCACTTCGGCAGAATTCTCACGATAAATCCGGTAAACAGAGATGGACATTCTTGTTCTCGACATCGACGATGCCGAGCTCGAAGGTGGAGAGATCCACACAAAAGGGACTGTAGTAGCTGATATCAGCGGGCCAGAAGCTCATAAAATGACACACTCAACCTTGATGAGTATATTGATGGGGCCAGTCGACGAACCAAGTGAATGATCTGACAAAAATCGTCGCTGTAGTAGTTACTTATCAAGCAAGCTATAACAAATATATAAACAGTGTTGTCAAAGTATATCCAGAAAATAGGAAATTATATTAACAGTATAAAGGTTGATATTGTATCTAACTTAGGAAGTAAATCAAGAAGCAAGGAATAAGCAAGTTAGATATATTCAAGTAAACTGGTCTTCTACTTTCCTTCCTCATCTGCCTTTCAGCGTCGAGGGGAGATATAATTTGCGGTCTTTTGCTCTTCTGTTCGGCTCTGCTGCTATGTTTCCTTGTGCTTCTAATATTCCATCAACCCATCTTTCTCGTGGTCGACCCTTGGGTCTGGTGTTCTCACAACGTTTGTTGAAGGCTCGTTGTGTTGTTTTGTTCTTTCTGCCTTGTCACGTAGCCAAACCATTTTATCTCTTGTTTCCTTATATATTCTATGGCGGGGGCTATTCCTAGCTTTTTTTCTCAGTTCTTCATTTCTGATCTTATCTCTCAGACTGATTTTATCTCTGCTGTTTGAGAATTATCGTTTGTCATTAGACTTCCTAGATATCTGAATTCCTCTACTTGTTTTAGTTGTCTGCCTCCTATAGTTATGTTGATGTTCGGTTTTTTTTTTTTTTTTTTTTTTTTTACATTCTTGACTTCTGTTTTGTTGATGTTGATTTTCATGTTGTATTTTGTTCCTGAGATGTTGAGTTTGTTTAAGTGTTCTTGTAGGTCTTCTATTGTTTCATGTATTAGTGCCTGATCGTCTGCAGATAAAAGGTCGTTGATCTCCTCTGTCCCTGATGGGTTGGCTAGCTTGCATATATAGTCCATGTATGTAATAAACAGAAGGGAGGGTCGTACGCACCCCTGTCTTACACCTGATCTAACTTCGAAGTGGTCTGTGCAGCCTTCTGTTGTTAACTGATCAAGAACTCAAAATAGCAAGTTATCATGGAAGCTCAAGACAAAGCATGCTCAAGTTATCATCAATTAGCGTATGGCAACTCCAGGTTAACTAGGGAACAGTGTGACATTGTGAGATCGTCCAACTTAAAACGTTGTGTCTGGAGATACAGCCGTGCAAGCACGTGACCGTGTGACCTACTTCTGGCGTGAGAAACATAAACATCGCTTGTGTACTTTAATTTTCCAAGCATCACCAGGTGTGAATTACTTAGTTAATTATATTTAGCAATTGATTGATTGTCAGTTTAAAATGATTGTTGAAATGGAAATGACTGAATTATTATTTAGTAGCATGCAGGGGTTATATAATAGCATTTAATTGAAATATATTTTCAAGTTAATTTAAAAAAATTAATTGAATTGAAATTTGTCCACAGCAGGTAATATAAACTATGTTTTCCTTCCAGAGAGACGAGTCAAGACCTTTGTATTATGAATTGAATATATATTGTTAAATTATATTAAATTGTCAATTGCTTCATGTCAATGGCGATAGGGTATAAAAATAAATCTTAATTGCATAATTATCATCAAGTACCGGGCCTGCTGGCGTAGGTGATCATGTTTCTCCACAATTGTCGATCTCGGCAGCTATTTATCATTTCTGTTGTTGACCCTCTGCCAAGCCATTCTCTTAAGCTGTCTGTTATTTCTTCTCTTTGCTTCCCTCTATCTCTTCGTCCCTCCATTTGTCCCAGTTGTTACAATATATTCCAGTTGTTCTCTTCTCATTACATGGCCAAAAAATGATGATTGTTTCTTCCTAATATTGGAAATTAGCTCTCTTTTTGCTTTGACCTCTCTCATAACATTTTCATTACTCTTCTTAGCTGTCCATGGTACTCTTAACATTCTTCTGTAAAACATTTCTACAGACTCCAGTGATTTTCTTGTCTGTTGTCCTATTGTCCATGATTCGCATCCATATGTTAAGACTGGCTCCACATAACATTTAAGAACTCATTTTCTGGTGTCTATTGTCAAAATATCAGCAGGGCTGAAACTAAGAATGGCAAAATGTTACATCTTCTCAATATTCCTGTATGGTGCAGAAACATGGACATTAGACAAGAAAACAGAACAGAAAATTGAAGCCTTTGAAATGTGGATTTATAGAAGAATAGGTAGAATTGGATGGAAACAAAAGATAACAAATGATGAAGTTTTAAAACAACTGAAAATAAAAAGAGAACTGCTGAACACAATAAAGACAAGACAAATTAAATTTTTGGGGCACGTTAAAGACACAACAGCCTACTAAAAGTAATATTGGAAGGAAAAATACAAGGTAAAAGAGGCAGAGGCAGACCAAGACTAACATGGACGAGTAACATCAAAAGATGGACAAGTCAATCTATGACAGCCTGCACCATCAAAGCAAGAAACAGAGTGGAATGGCGATCCATGGTAGTCAACCTTCGTTGCGGAGAGGGCACACGATGATGATGATGATGATTGTCAAAAATGGATTGCATAGTATCTTCCTCATTTTTTGGAAACATACATTTAATACACAGATATAAGAAAAACAAAAATCACCACATTGGAAATTCAACAACACACTACTACACAACAGCACCTACGTAGAAGTCACATCGAAGCTCATTCAACTGTACACAAGCGACCAGAAGCAGACGATATACTAACACAATGGGAGCTGCTGAAAAGCAAAATACACAAAACAACAGTGGTACTGGCGTCCCAAATAAGCAAACACAGGCAACAAGAAGAAAAAATGCTGCAGAAAGCCCTACTATCCTGCTAGGATAAACCAAGACGGGTAAGGTAAACTATTTTCACGTGTTTTGCGTATTAAGTGTAGTTATTTTGTACCGAACATACTGTGTAAGCCTTAGAGGCAATGCAGCAGGAGGTCGACGCCTGGGAGTCATGACCCAAGTGTGCCCACACCCCTTCCCCTAGAGTGTCAAGAAGCTAAAGGGCCGAAACACTTGCTCGACGGGGGTTTCCTTCTGATGATCAGATTGCCTCCTGCTGCGAGGGTGAGTACAGAGTTTTCTACTACTGGGATGTGATGTTCGTGAAGTAAGCTTACATAAGTGTGGCGCACATATGTCAGGTGTAAATGCGTGCCGTGGAGCGGAAATGTTGTTCTATATCTTATTTCAATACATCGCCATGTAGGCCAAAATGATTTTAAGAAAATGTGTCATGAGGACAAGGGGACAACATTGTTATGTGTGCTGGTTAACTCTAGATCACGATACCTATCTTACCAGATCGCACGATTAAATAAACAAAATCAAGTACCATGCTTGCTGGCGTAGTTGATCATGTCTCTCTGTCTAGTATCGTTTATATTTGATTCCCTCTATCTCTTTGTCCCTCAATTTCCCCAGTTGTTACAATATATTCCAGCTGTTCCCTTCTCATTACATGGTCATAAAATAATTGTTTCTTCCTGATATTGGATATACGTTTCTATTTTTGCTTTGGCCTCTTTCAGAATGTTTTCATTACTCTTCTTAGCTGTCTATGGTATTCTCAACATTCTTTGTAAAACTACATTTCTATAGCCTCCGGCCCTCCTATAGCCTTATTTTTTTTTGGTCTGTTGTCCTATTGCCGATGATTCACATTTATATGTTAAGACTGGCTCTACATATAAACAATAAATATAAATAAACAATACATCACATATAAAAGTAATGCTTCAGAAATAGATTATAAAGAATAGGACACCAAACATTCTTATTTGAACAGATATGATCATGTCACTGCGGAGGTGAAAATGTGTAACAGTGCGGGTGAGAAGTGAGGTGAGTGAGTGATGGGGCACGTGGCCACTTCACGGAAGAACGTGAAGAGGTGAGCTCAGAGAGAAAGTGTAAATTCTCGGGACTGATGAGAATGTAAACTTGGAGGTGAGAAGTTGACGTAGGGGAGTTTTTGATTGGTCAGGGAGACAGAGCAGGAGACGACATAGTGTACTTTCATTGGTTGAGAGACGAGATACTTAAGGCATGTACGGCTGGTACGAGACTGGTAGGGGGTGATATTGAGACATAAGAATTCAGACACATGAAGAAGGTGGGAGACATTAGTTAGAATACTGAGGGCTAGACATGTAGACATAAGATTCAAACACATGTTGGATAGGACTAGGAGTTTAATATAGGGAGTATAGATCAGTTATATCTCATATCTTTATGTGCATGTTTATGTTAGTCATGTGTCATATATCTTGATGTGTGTCAATGTTAGTCATGCCTCGTATCGCTGTGTGCATGTCTGTATTAGTCACATCTCATATCTTTGTGTGTGCATATATGTGTTAGTCACATCTCACATCTTTGTGTGTGTATGTCTGTGTTAATCACATCTCACATCTTTGTGTGTCCGTGTCTGTGTTAGTCACCTCTAGTGACTCGGGCAGATGGTGCTCGTAAACCTGGGAGGGCCTACCATCTAAGGGCAGAATCCCCCTACAGAAAAGATCATCTGCTGCCTAGCAGGAAGATTGGGGACAATCAAAGGCTAGGGAAAGCAAACCCGAATAAAATGCTGGCCGAAATCGGATGCACTGGGCCACTGGCGCAGAACACAGTGCAACGTATTAACGGGTGTTCGGTCACAGTGGATCTGACAGACTCTAATTGTGATGTTCTGTCTGTGGGGGCGTTCAACACACTTAGCCTGACAGCTGACTTCATGTGAGAGTCTGGAATCCTTACTCTGATTGAGTCCTGAACGCAGAGAGAGAGAGAGAGAGAGAGAGAGAGAGATTAGGATCCAGACTAGGAGGATTCAGTGTTTGGATCGATTGAGTGTGAGAGTTAATTTGAGGCATTGCAGAGTGAAGAGGTGCCTGCAGTACAGTCGTGTGTGTGATCAGCCGAGCGCAGTGTAAACCGCTGGCTTTTACATATTGTTTTATTGAATCAGTTACATGTCAACAAACTCACTGTTTACATTTACAAGAGGACTTTGTGTACAGTGAATTTCCACCATTACTTGTCGTGTTTTCCCTCTTCCCTCGTGATCTATTCATGTGGTGTACTTTGTGCTGTTGTCTGATTGTACATGTACTGCAGAATCTGATAAGTCTTTCACCCCGTCAAAACACTTGTGCTGTTTTTTTTATTTTGGGCAGTGTGTTGAGCATGACAGATCTGTATTATAGTGTATGTTGTAACGCCGTTCTTGCTGGTATGATTGTGTTGCATTCGTAAAATGTGTTCTTCTGTTTGTTGTATGTTTGGTCTGCAATGTTGGCACTCGGCTGTCTGTCCTGATATGTGAACTTCTCTTTCTTTTGTGGGTGTCATGCTGTATATGAGTCTGTATGTGACTTCCCTTGCTTTGGGATCGATGTGTGGGTTGTGGAGGTTTGAGAAAGTGCTGGTGTAGTCTGTAAGAAAGTATGTTTGGCCCCTCTTGATTCTGTGCTGTAGTGGAGGTGCTTGCTGTTTAATGAGGTGTTTGTAAATGATGTTTGTCTTTCTTTTGATGTTAATAAGTTGTCGTGTCCTTGGATGGCTTGAATGCAAATTTTGTAGAATGTGATGAGAGGCACGTTCTCGTGTATTTTCCACACTCGACAGGAAATGTAGGGAACAGAAGTCAGGAGGATAACCATTCATGTCATTTGTGTAAATGGAAGGGCTGCTGTCCCCAGGATCCCCACCTCACCAGGACTGATGCTCTATGCTAGAGCTGCCTAGCTAGTGGAAACTAGCCCAGATTCAACAGCACACAGCCGTGCGCGATTGCAATCTCGGCACTAAGGACATCAGGTGTTACCTTGGTCCGACCACGCATCTTCCACCCCTCTGATGTTGCGTTCAAACAATGACATAATGGGAGGTATCAGCACAGTACCCAAAGACTACTATGCCATGTAGCCGACATGACACAGTCTGTGCTGCTAGAGCAGGCAACACAGGAGCTGAACCTAGGATGACACGAGCAGTCACGTCTTAATCATTGGCAACAATCAGACAGTTCCTTCTCAAAATATACACTAGTATTTCTGAGAAAGCGGCCACTAGAAGGTCATAAAACTAATAAATATTATATAACACACTTTGCTAGTGTAATATTATAAGAATATGCAAGTTTGCATATCACTTAAAAATCTTCTTCTTATAAGTACGTATGTATAAATATTAAAAAAGAGCTATATACAATGTATCTCAAAATGCACTAGGATTAAACATTCTCAATCAAAGTTTATATGCCGTTAATTTACGACGCAATGGGCAATATTATTTTATATGCAATTTTTAAAAGTATTATTTTCCTTGTTTATTAAGGGAAGTCACTGCGAAAATGTATTTTTCGTTAAGTACAAGTTATTGTTCGTAGGGGTAATTCCTTTAACTTTTTAGACAGTTCATAACATTCTGTAATATATTAATCATTAGACATGTTTAGCAATGCATATAGATGTAAATTAATGCGATAAATAAATGTACTTCGAAGTTTTGTGCACATTATATGAAATTAATTTGTTTTAAATGTTAGCAATTATAAATTATCTAGTATGCATACAATTCAATTAGAACTCCACGATTTTTCTCAAAATGGCGCCCATGTAAACAATCATCATTGCTAATCATTAGTCATGTTTAGCAAAGCATATAGATTTAAATTAATGTCATAAATAAATGTGCTTCTATGTTTTGTGCAAATTATTGAAAATTAATTTGTTTTTAAATGGTAGCAATTTAAAATTATTCAGTATGCATACAATTCAACAAGAAATCCAGGATTTTTCTTAAAATAGTGTTAGTGTTATATGTAAACAATATAATATAAATATATATTTTATTTTCATCGTGTACCCACAAAATGCAGAGTGGGTAGTCAAAATTAAATTATATTTTCAGGAACATGAAGGCCATATCATTTCAGGTTCTCTAACAGAATAACTTAGAATGTCTTCAAGTGATGATTAAGATGAATTTTATAATAAAATGTAAACAGTTCAAGGTACTTCAATCTTTCTATTGAAAATGAATTAATATTCATTCATTATTAATCATTGTTTATTTGTCATGATTCTAACTTACAAAAGAATTAAGCAAGTTTGCTGCAGGCAAAATTTATAATATATATATTAATAAGATTATAATATCATTCTAATATTACAAATAATAATGAGAATTACCTTATACTACCAATTGTTATTTTTAAATTAATCAAATTAAATGAAATCAATTATATATTAATAGCTCTCTCACACACACATTATTTTTGCAGTCACAATAAAGTACAGTTCTGGATAAAAATGGATTACAAATTGTGCCTTAATAGACATTTTTATTAAGTTATAGTTAGAGTATAAATAATAAAGAAACCTTTCTTGTAAAATTAAGATAAAAAATAATTTTTAAAAAACAGACAGTATGTTAATCTAATTATTCATTTTAAACGTTTTTTTATACAGTTTCTCACAATCCTATTTGGTTTGACAATCACACAGTGGATTGATTAAGGACAGCATTATTAAAAATGAAATGAAAAACAAGAAAGGTGTTCCATGTGGAGTTTACTGAGAGCTAGAGAATCTAAAACAGGATATAATAAAAACTTAAATTGAAGTTTTAAACTTCACCTTATATGTGTGAAATTAACAACCTACCATCAATTACATTAAATTGATAGTTTAAAAGATGAAAGAGTTCAAATACTTGGGAAGAATGTCAACTTTGATGGTAGATTTACAGCAGTGGTGAGGAGCAAATAAATGGAAGCTAAGGTTGAATTTGAAAGGGAAGAATAGATATAATTATGCCAATGTGAAGAGAAAAAAAGCTCTACAGATGATTTATTGAAATTGTTCAATAGGTATGTTTACTCTTTCTAAAAATAAGTATCCTGAAATTGCAGAAAATTAATCACCTGCCTTGTTGAAGAGTTGCGTAGTACTTTTTAAAACTCTCTTCTGTAATAATTCCATTCATCATTTATGATCTTCTTTTAATTTCTAGAAATCATAAGGACCTTTAAAATTGGTTGATGAGATAAAGAAGCTACCATGATCTCTCACAACTTTATGCTATATTTCACTCTAAAGAATGTCAAATTAGTGATTCTATAAATGTTATGTTACACATTAATTTGTTACAAATATTAGTAATATATATGTGTGTATGTCATCTCTGATAGAGATTCCCAGCAAACTATGTTTAATATTGCTGTTTTTGTCTTGCAGGTTTTGCCCACTTCTTGGCCAGGCACAATCCGTTTAGCCTCAGACTAAGTCTTTCAGGTTATATTAGACCGTGATTGTCATCCAAAATTAAAAGTGTAAGTTACTTTTGCTTCATAAATTGAGCATATATGTAATTGTTGTTGTCTTCTTGGATTTCCATTTCTATGGCCGCTGTTTGTTGCCAGTACATGTTCTAATTATTCTTTGATCTTTGCTGTCAAAATTTATGCCATCTACAATTTGTATTATTTCTTGTGCTTTACTTTATCAAATGCTTTGGTATAATCTATAAAACATAGGTGTAGATCTTTTTAGATAGTTTTTAAAAGTATTATTTTCTTTGTTTATTATATGAAGTCTCTGCAAATTTACTTTTTCTTTAAGATATTGCTCGTAGGGGTATTTTCTTTAACCTTTTAGACAGTTCATAACATTCTGTAAAATATTAATTATTAGACATATTTAGCAATGCATATAGATTTAAATTAATCAATAAATAAATTTGCTTTTAAATGTTTATGCAAATTATAGGAAATTAATTTGTTTTAAAATGGTAGCAATTTACAGTTATACAGTATGCCTAAAATTCAACAAGAACTCCACATTTCTTTTCAAGATGGCTTTCTATATAAACGAGATATTTTATTTTCATCTTATTACCACAAAATGCAGGGTAGGTGGTCACAATAAAATCATATTTTCATCTTATCCCCACAAAATGCAGGGTACGTGGTCACAATCAAATCATATTTTCATCTTATCCCCACATAAAAGGGTAGGTGGTCACAATCAAATCATATTTTCATCTTATCCCCACAAAATGCAGGGTAGGTGGTCACAATCAAATCATATTTTTAGGAACATTGGACACCATCACATTTCAGGTTCTCAAACAAAATAACTTAATAGTATTGCCACAGTTTAAGTCAAGGTACTTCAAATAGGGAAAATGAATTAATATTTATTCATTATTATTCATTGTCTTATTGGCATGATGGTAATTAAATAAGAATTAAGTTTACCGCAGGTACAAATTATATATTAATATGATTATAATGTCATTCTAATTTTACAAATAATTATTACCTTAAGTTACTAAACTTTGCTGTCAAATTATTACCTAACGCCTACTTACGCCTACTAAAATTTTGTTTATTTTATGGTGCATTACTTTATCAAATGCTTTGGTATGGTCTATGAAACATAGATCTGTTTTCAACTCTGTGGCTCTTTCTATTAAAGATCATATGATGTATATAGCATTGTTCATACATTTACCTCCAAACAAAATCACACAGTTCATCACTAATTTTTAGACTGATTTTGTTTCGCACTCTTCGCATTATGATTCCTGGTAATATCTTAGACGTGTGACTCATAAGGCTTATTGTGCGATGATCATCACATTCAATCACACAAGATTTCTTTGGTAAGGTTATGAATATTGATTTTAATAGGCCATCTGGTATATTTCACCTGTCATAGATTTACATTCACCTGGAGCATAACATCAATAAATATTCAGTGTATTGGTCTAACTGTTTAAAACTTGTTTTCTTTGTAATTTTAATTAAAGCTTCTTAATGTCAGGTCATTAAACAATTTAAAAATTATTTCAACAGACTTACGTGAACTGAGACAGAGTGATTACAAAGGTACACTGATCTAGGAATGCGAGAGCGGCCAAATTATGTGAGACTCTACGTTACCTCAGTGTGGCCAAATGTAAAAAGGTAATGGAGGTTTATACATTCTAATGCCTCTTTATTTTTAAAAGTTGTGGGGTATTGGGAAAAGTATATTCTATCTATCTATTGTCCTTTTGAGCCGAAGACGGCACATAGGGCAGAACCACAATCTCAAAAACAGAAACCTTGCATGCCAAAGTGGCACATATTGCAGAGATCACTGCTCTAAAATATATGGCGCTGTTTCCATAACAATACTTTTTACAATGACAGCTTGTCAAGCCATCGATCAACCTCCTTAGTCGCCTCTTACGACATGCCTGGAAGGTCACAGTGTCACTATATATGTGTAAAAGTATATTAGTACCCATATATTTCTATTACTGTCTTACTTCTAATGCCCTGCAGTGTCATCAGATGCCACCATTGGGTTTTCGGTGTACCTTGTCATATGTCCTTATTCTGGCCGAGCTTCTCAATCTTCACTAAAATTCTACCTTACTCAACTTTGAAGAAAAGTGTAAACCCAAGGTAGTATAGCAATTATTGAAAAGACACTGCCTTGAATAAAACCACTAGTCCTGAATTTAATGTGAGTAAGCAGCCATCTTGTACCAGCTCCCCAACCACCTGCATTCACAAGATTTGAAAGCCAAATATTTGTAATAAAAAATGTTGATCTATGTGTAATGTGTATTATGCTATTTTTATCACCGCAAACATTTGTACTCAGATTTTTTTCTTTAAAATGATTTATTACATTAACCCAACAACTACAATATAGGCTAATGTTTTTACTATAAAATGATTTATTACATTAACCCAACAACTACAGTATAGACTAATGTTTTTACTATAAAATGATTTATTACATTAACCCAACAACTACAATATAGACTAATGTTTTTACTATAAAATGATTTATTACATTAACCCAACAACTACAGTA
>JAVIAB010000046.1:51082076-51149576 GCA_032433765.1 Megaustenia siamemsis | reverse complement strand
TCCAACCACGAGTACAACTCACACTGCTTCCAGCGGGAATGGAACATGGGTTCGAGCCCTGCCGAGTGGGTTTCCCTACCTGCTACCAAGGCTACTCAAAGGTCTTGAATAACATCAACAACAGCGGATGCGGGAGCATATCGGATGATCTACTGACATTAATAGGTATAGCTCTGCCAAAGAAACCGGATATCAAAATGAGAGAATCAGTGTTAAATACGTTATAAATATCATGTGACTAAAATGCATATCAGAAATAATCACCATATGAAGATTGGGAAATTTAAGAACCCCAGAAATTAGTGATGAACAGTGTGGATTTTGGGGGTAAATGAATGAACAATGCAAAAGCATCATAAGATCTTTATTAGAATGAGTCATATAATGTAAAGCAGGTCTGTTCAACATCAATAAATAATCAACATTTTAAACAGTGTAAATAAAATATTGATACTTACGAGCTGAACATATAAGGTGCGTGCGCTGAATAAAATAAAAAGGACAAACAAAACGGGGTTGCTATAACATATAGGTCACTGTGTTTTGACAGACTGTTTACAGTCACCAGATAATAAACAAATACTATGACCCTTTATAGATTATCCCCAATTATCAATCATTGATTGCAAGACATTACATCCTGAAGTTCTGGTATTTTATGTTTTCCACGAGGAGACATATCAGATGGACCCAAGGGTTTCGATATTGTTTGAGAAAGTACTGAGTCTCCAGTAGTTAGTTCATTGGCAATTGCAGCGAAGTTTCTCCTCTTTAGTTGTACAATTCCGGAACCAGATAATCTTTGGTGTAGGGAGAGTATTAAAACAAGTCAATGAGTTATAATACCAAGGGACAATTTTGCATTCAAATGTTTAAAAATAACAGTAGTGAGACGTAGAAAGGCTTCGGCAAATATGTGTTCCAGATAATAATAAAAAATATTACACATTGGGCAATCGATATAGGAAAGTGAGTTCATCGCTGCTCTGAGGAACCAGTCTTGTCATATGGATATGAATCTTGGATAACTTAACAACAGACAAACAAAATATTTGGAAGCCACGTAAATGTATTCTTGAGAAAGTTGATGTTAGTGACAACACGAGCTATCAACATAACATGGTGATTATGTTATGTAACATAACATCTCGCTAAAAGGTCAAAGTAAAAACAACAAGTATTACCAACATCGTGATTAAACAGTGATTATTTGTGGCCGTGAAATAAGAAGGAAACAATTACCAATTATTGTGACTACTTGAATAAATAAGGCAAAGAAAAGGTAGAGATAAAAAAGGTGATAATGAATTTACAAGAATGCTTTAGTGTAGATAAACAATCGACGTGATAAACAACTGTAGAGATAAAAAGTTGTTCAGAGACGTGGTCACCTACGTCAGCAGGTGCAGTACTTGCATTAATGATTAAATGACTAACCAATCACAATTTGTGTATTAATAATTCAACTGTAAGTAAGTAAAGTACCCCCCGTCACGCCAAGTGGCGTATAGGGAAATATGGTGTTAGTGACCCTATATTTTACAGACCTTCAGCACATGATTTTTGGGGTAATGTGGTCGGTATTACGCCCGTGCTGCTTTACTTTCCCAGAAAAAATCCGGTACCCATTTAAGGCTGGGTGAACCCGGAGCCGTCAGTTGGGATCGAACCCTACCCCTTGTCCGTAGTAGTCCAGTTCACTAACCACTGAGCTATCGCGGCTCCCACTAATTTTTAGGGAATTAGTAAAACCCAGGTGTCCTCGCCAGGGTACGAACCCCGGCTGTTGCCGTGGTAAGCCAACCGAATTCAACTGTGAAAGCGAATTTAACCTGTTCTACCCTTTAATCATCTCAACGTTTTTTTCCACATAACTCTCATGTGGCCATCACAGAATACAACATATGTGCGTGACTTCACATTTAAGTATAATCATCATCATTATTATCATCATCGTCAGCATTATCATTGTCATCAGCATCATCGTCATCATCATCATCGACACAATCATTATCATCATCATCATCATTATCATCATCATCATTATCATCATCATTATCATCATCATCATCATTATCAGCATCATCAGCATTATCATCATCATCATTATCATCATCATTATCATCATCATCATTATCATCATCATTATCATCATCATCATTATCATTAACATTTATTAGCAGCATCAGCATTATCATCATCATCATCATTATCATCACCATTATCCTTATCATCATCATCAGCATTATCATTATCATCATCATCATTATCATCATCATTATCATCATCATCAGCATTATCATCATCATCATTATCATCGTCATCATCATTATTATCATCATCATTATCATCATTAACATCACCATTATCATCATCAGCATTATCATCATCATTATCATCACCATTATCATTATCATCATCATCAGCATTATCATTATCATCATCATCATTATCATCATCATTATCATCATCATCAGCATTATCATCATCATCATCATCATTATCATCGTCATCATCATTATCATCATTATCATTATCATCGTCATCATCATTATCATCATCACCATTATCATCATCACCATTATCATCATCATCATCATCATCATCATCATAATCATCGTCATCATCATTATCATCATCATCATTATCATCATTAACACCACCATTATCATCATCAGCATTATCATCATCATCGTCATCATCATTATCATCATCATTATCATCATCATCATTATCATCGGCATTATCATCATCAGCATTATCATCATCATCGTCATCATCATTATCATCACCATTATCATCATCATGATCATCAAGTACCGGGCCTGCTGGTGTAGTTGATCATATCTCTCCACAACTTTTGATGTCGACAGTTATTTATCATTTATGTTGTTGACTTGCTGCCAAGCTATTCTCTTAAGCTGTCTGGTATTTTTTCTCTTTCCTTCCCTCTATCTCTTCGTCCCTCGATTTTTGAAGTTGTTACAATATATTCCAGCTGTACTCTTCTCATTGCATGGTGATAAAAAATAAAATGATGATTGGTTATTCCTAATTTTGGAAATTAAATCGCTTTTTGTTTTAACCTCTTTCATATCGTCTTCATTACTCTTCTTAGCTGTCCATGGTATTCTCAACATTCTTCTGTAAAACCACATTTCTACAGCCTCCAGTGATTTTCTTGTCAATTGTCCAATATTCAAATCCATGTGTGTAAAACTCACTCTATCTTAAGTTATTTAGTTATTTGCGGGTCATCATCATTGCACTCCGAACATTTCCATATGTGCTCAGATCCCGTACCCAGCAATCTCGCAAGTGTCCAGCGTCTGATAACACGTTCACTAAATTTCTCGTTTCTGGCCGTGCCCATCTTAACTACCCCTTCATCCGAAGGAGTAACGTGGACTCATGATTATCGAAGTCCTGTGCCCTTCCCACATCACGGAGGTCTTTGATGATGTCCGCCCGATCCATTGGTTGACCGTTCTCAACAATAGCCCAGCTAGCCAACCTGTCCACGCTTTCATTTCCCCGTACTACATATTATTATTAAATATAATAGCATGAGTAATTCGATATACACAAAGGGTAAGAGAAGTAAAGTACCCCCGTCCCGCCAAGTGGCGTATAGGGAATATGGTGTTAGTGACCCTATATTTTACAGACTTTCGGCACAAAATTTTTGGGGTAATGTTGTCGGTATTACGCCCATGCCTCTTCACTTTCCCTGAAAAAAATTAGGTACCCATTAAAGGCTGGGTGAACCCGGAAGTCATCGGTTGGGATCGAAACCTACCTCTTGTCCTTTGTAGTCCAGTTCACTAACCACTGAGCTATCGCGGCTCCCATACACAAACGGTAAGTCAAATAAAATGAATAATTTGTGTGTTAATAATACGTTAAGACAATTTACCGAGCAACAATCACATCATCTATTATCTTGCCCTTATCATGAATTTCTTGGAAGAATGTTTACAATTCACTGGATAACTAAACAGAATCGATGAGGACATTTTTTAAGAGGTCAGCTCTGAAAGGAAGCTCTTAAGACACATCAGAAAGAAACAATCAACACTCAGTTAAGTTGTACACTCTTTGTGAGAAAGACTAATAAAGTTACCAAGTTTAAGCAATTATTAGAAAGAAAAAAACGTGTCATTATCATCATCATCATCATCATCATCATCATCATCGTGTGCCCTCTCCGCAACGAAGGTTGGCTACCATGGATCGCCATTCTACTCTGTTTCTTGCTTTGATGGTGCAGGCTGACATAGATTGACTTGTCCATCTTTTGATGTTACTCGTCCATGTTAGTCTTGGTCTGCCTCTGCCTCTTTTGCCTTGTATTTTTCCTTCCAATATTACTTTTAGTAGGCTGTTGTGTCTTTTAACGTGCCCCAAAAATTTCATTTGTCTTGTCTTAATTGTGTTCAGTAGTTCTCTTTTTATTTTTAGTTGTTTTAAAACTTCATCGTTTGTTATCTTTTGTTTCCATCCAATTCTACCTATTCTTCTATAGATCCACATTTCAAAGGCTTCAATTTTCTGTTCTGTTTTCTTGTCTAATGTCCATGTTTCTGCACCATACAGGAATATTGAGAAGATGTAACATTTTGCCATTCTTAATTTCAGCCCTGCTGATATTTGTTTTGTTGTTAGTATATTTTTCATGGCATTAAAATTACTTTTTGCCATACCTATTCTTTTGTTTATTTAAGTTTTGCATTTTCCATCATTGGTTATAGCATGTCCCAGGTAGTTGTAGCTCTGAACTGTCTCCAGATGTATTCCCTCAACTTTGATATTTAATTGTAGGTCTTGAGAATTTTCTTTGTTTATGATCATAGTTTTAGTCTTTTTGATATTCATTTCTAGTCCATATTTTTTGCTTGTTGTGTTTATCACATTAAGTAAGTGTTGTAGGTCTTTAGGATTTTCTGCTAGTAGAACAGTATTACGTGTCATTATCACGTAAATATTAATTTATCTGAAAGATTCAGTCCAGTTATCTACCTTTACAGTTTACATTACGTTATAATATGATAACTAAAATAGTTACGTGCATCTAAGCAGATAAGACTAGAGAATATGTCCCAACTGTATCAGATCCGCGAAGTATGATCGTCATTTCCATTTCTATATATAGATTATGGTACTTAACTGACGTATCAGCACATGATGCAGATATGGATTTTATCTTCAGGATTTGGACATTGTTGACGCCCACTTATAAAAGTGATTCATGATTGCATGGACCGTAACCAAATTCAGAATTAGAAGTTGTTTGTTCTGATGGTACGTTGACATATCGTTTTTAATCAACATCAAGAAATTATAATTTTGAATTATTATTCATATTTTAGCAGCTGTCGTTTACCCTGTTCTAATAACTTCGAAATTCAGAAATTCACGACTGTGTGATCTTGTTGAAATCCATAAAAACAAAAACCATAATCATGATGAAAGCAAACATTGTTCTGCTTCTCGTTATTGGTGAGTATAAACTACGAGCCTCCAGCGAGGTCACTCATGTGTGTCTGAAAAAAAAATAGCGACGTATTTTGTACTAAAGTGTCGTATATACGTTATATTAATGTATTGCATTGTATTTGATGTTATTGTATTGTATTGTATTGTATTGTATTGTATTGTATTGTATTGTATTGTATTGTATTGTATTGCATTGTATTGTATTGTATTGTATTGTATTGTATTGTATTGTATTGTATTGTATTGTATTGCATTGTATTGTATTGTATTGTATTTCATTTAATTTTATTGTATTGTATTGTATTGTATTGTATTGTATTGTATTGTATTGTATTGTATTGTATTGTATATTCGTTATATTATTTTAATTTATTAATGTATATACGCGTTATATTATTATTGTACTGTATTATCGACGTTATATTATTATGTTATTAAATTATATTTACTTTTGATACGAATACAATCAACGTCCATAACCTGAGATTGCCTCGCTGTTCACATGTCACAGTAGTTTCAGTATATTTCAAAATGGTATTTTAGTTCTAACCATCGTCGCTACGTTTATAAACGAAGAGTCCTAAGTAAACTACATCCCTCCCATTCTTGAGATTGTTATTTTAATGGAGTGGTTGAAAATTGAGACAACGGACACACATATGAATTTTCTAGAATTTAAAAAAAAAGTAAAGTACCCCCGTCACACTAAGTGGCGTATAGGGAATATGGTGTTAGTGAGCATCCATTTTACAGACCTTCGGCACATGATTTGTGGGGTAATGTGCTCGGTAAGCACCCGTGCTGCTTTACTTTTCCAGAAAAAAATCCGGTACCCATTTAAGGCTGGGTGGACCCGGACGCCGTCGGTCGGGATCGAACCCTAACTCTTGTCCTTTGTAGTCCAGTTCACTAACCACTGAGCTATCGCGGCTCCCAATATTCTAGAATATTTCATTATTATGTTGTTGATAATTTAGTTCAATAATGTTCAGGAAAATAAATATATCAAAATTCGACAAATTTATTCCTTTATGGGGTAAAGTAAACATAATTTAACTACAAATCATCAATGCCCTCCGAGATGTGGGAAGAGCACATGACTTCGACAAACACAGATCCACGTCACTTCTTCGGATGATAGAAATGGGAGTTAAGATGGGCACAGCCAGAAATGAGAAACTTATAGTGGCCGCGTAAGAAGACTTATCAACCAACATAGAACTGGAGTCGTCAGTCGCTGGACACTGAGGGATTGGACGAGGAGGGGATCTGAGCACATATGGACATGTTCGGAGTGCAATGATGATGACCCGCAAATAACTCAATAATTCAATAACAATAACTAGAAATTTCCCAAGACAATCATTTACAGCATCTCGGTTGATCTATTTTTTTTTTTAAATCACTATAACAGAATTGTAATCTAGTCACGTTTTAGAGATGAGAAAAGTGTCCAAGACTACTAAAGGTTCATCATCAAACAGCTGTGAGTTTGAATTCTTGCATCAGAATGAGTAAAATTAATAGTATCAATCAAGAAACTATCCGTGATAGCTGTCTGTTGAGGTATAAGGACGGGACAGCGCATGCGCGACTTTTGAAAACCTTAAAAAGTAAAAAAATAGTTCAAGTTAGGAACCTTTTAACTCTGTTAGCACAGAAGATTATTATCAGTTTAGCGGTAGTAGTTTAGGAACAAAATTGTTCATGTTTTTAAATATTAATCTACATATTGATATTTGTCTAACACTTCACTTATTACTTGTGACTTTTTAGATAATCAAACAAGGAGACAGATTCACCAATTAAAAAAAAATGATGCAAGAGATGTAAAAAGAATATGGTTTGATGGCAGTTTACACTAATCAAATTGAGAGTGACGCACTGTGCGGCTAAACGTACATGACCGAATTCGGCATGGAAAGAGTTAAAGACGAGAACGGGGTGAATTCATCAGGCAAGTTTCTTCATATTTTGGGAGCCGAGATAGCTCAGTGAACTGGACTACAAAGGACTAGATGTCGGTTCGATCCTGATGGACGGCTTCCAGGTTCACCCAGCCTTAAATGGGTAGCGGATTTTTTTCTAGGAAAGTAAATTGTTGCGGGCGTAATGCTGACCACATTACCCCACAAATCAGGTGCTGAAGGTCTTTACAAATTACGGTCGCTAACATCATATTCCGTATACGTCACGTGACGTGACGGGGCTCTTTACTCAACTTTTACTCCACGTTTTAGTGTTTCCACCAGAGGTCAATTTATTTGCTATTTTTGTTGTCTTCAGAAAATGTTGCTGCTAGATTTGTCAAATATATTTTATTTACAGAGAGAGAGACATAAACTGAGAATGAGAGTTACATAGAAATACAGACAGAGAGAGACAGAGAGTGAGAGCTACAGAGAGATACAGACAGAGAGACAGAGGGAAACAGAGAGACAGAGAGAGACACAGAGAAAGACAGAGAGTGACAGAGAGTGAGAGCTACAGAGAGATACAGAGAGTGACATAGAGAAAGACAGAGAGAAAGACAGAGAGAAAGACAGAGAGTGAGAGCTACAGAGAGATACAGACAGAGAGAGACAGAGAGTGAGAGCTACAGAGAGATACAGACAGAGAGAGACAGGGAGAAACAGAGAGACATATAGAGTGACAAAGAGAAAGACAGAGAGAGACAGAGAGACACAGAGAGACATAGAGAGACACAGCGAGATACAGAGAGATGCACAGAGAGAGAATGAGAAAGACAGAGAGAAACAGGGAGCGACAGAGAGAGACAGAGACAGAGAGACACACAGAGATACAGAGAGAGACATTGAGAAAGACAGAGAAAGAGACAGAGATAAAGAAAGAGACAGAGAAAAACAGAGAAAAACAGAGAGAAACAGAAATATAGAGACAGAGAGACAGAGAGAGTTAGATAGAGACACAGCGAGACACCGAGAGAGACAATTATAGAGACAGAGTGATCACTCGGGCACGATTCTCTGAAAGATCTGCCCAATAGAAGTGGAACCTTACGTTCAGTTGCCAAGGGTTGTGTGTTTCCAATGAATTTTACCTGTAATGGTTTTTACTGTCATCCTATTATTTGTTATATGTTAACTGCAATAATAGGATCACAGTAAAAAACATTAAAGGTAAATTAATTGGAAACACATAGCCCTTGGCTGTATTCTGTTAGTCTTGGTCTGCCTCTGCCTCTTTTACCTTGTATTTTCCCTTCCAAGATTAATTTTAGTAGTCTGTTGTGTCTTTTAACGTGGTTCAAAAATCCCATTTTTCTTGTTTGAATTGTGTTTAGTAGTTCTCTTTTCATTTTTAGTTGTTTTAAAACTTCATCGTTTGTTTCCTTTTTCTTCCATCCAACCTGTTCTTTTCTACCTATTCTTCTACAATCCATATTTCAAAGGCTTCAATTTTATGTTCTGTTTTCTTGTCTAATGTCCATGTTTCCGAACCATACAGGAATGTTGAGGAGATATAACATTTTGCTATTCTTAGTTTTAGCCCTGGTGTGATTTGTTTTGATGTTAGTATATTTTTCATTACATTAAAATTACTTTTTTACCATTCCTATTCTTTTGTGTATTTTAGTTGTACATTTGTCATCACTGGTTATAGTAAGGCCAAGTTAGATGTAGCTCTGAACTGTCTTCAGGTCTACTTTGATTTATATATACATTTTCAATACGTGTCCGTCGTGTTATTTTCAGGTTTGCATGCTGTTGCTGCTGACTACAGCACATGTGTCAGGTTACTTGCTGCCCAGGTCAAAGATGGCGACTTGAATTGTGGAAAAATTGACCCCTATGCAAAATGTGTCATCAGGGAAACTCGCTTCACAACTTCTACAATGGCTGCTGCTATAAAAGTTAAGAGAATTAAAACACTCTTAAACAGGGGTATTGCTCGTTATGGGTTATCTTGCAAGTTTGATTTGGAGAGCTTGGTTCAACAGATGCAAGGGCAGAGCACTCTGAGCAGAAAAGTCAGATCTGCTTCAGAAACAGGTAAGGGAAAGGGAGATAACCTTTTTGATAAAGATATAGTGGCTGGTAATTGTGTTTCCGTTTATGTTTGATTGTAAATAAAATTCATTGCTCCAATGTTTGTGAATTAACATTAATGTGTAAACATGATTTATACGTATATTTTATATCTTCTCAACATTCCTGAATGGTGGAGAAACGTGGGTATTAGACACGAAAACAGAACAGAAAATTGAGACCTTTGAAATGTTGATATATAGAAGAATATGAAAAATTGGATGGAAAGAAAAGAAAACAAACGATATTGTCTTAAACCAAGTATAAATAAATGAGAACTACTAAAGACATTTCAAAGAAGACAAAGGAGATTTGTCTGGTCATGTTATAAGACACAGTAACCTGCTGAATGTAAATCTTTGAAGGAAAGTTGGAAGGTAAACGTAGCAGAGGCAGACCAAGACTAACATGCACGTGTAACATCAACAGATAGACATCTTATGACAACGTGCACCAACAACGCAAGAAACAGTGTGGAATTAGCGTTCCGTGGTAGCTATTCGATGCGGAGACGGCACTCAATGATATATATCTTACACATGCTCTCGGCGACACCTTCACTCATACATCTATCTTTATTAACACTAAAATCTCACATTCTGTCATTACTACGCACACAGAATTACCATTCGTACAGCGGCGGATATTTAGGGAACACAACGGAGACGACAACTCCTCCTATGCTTTATCAGAAAACATAACATAACCACATTCCATCTCAATGAGTAATATGTCAGTGTTCACCCAGCCACCGTATAGCCGTGATATTGTTAAAAAAAATCTCAAGATGTCACAAATAAATAGACTTCAATGCCCATGTGGGTCAAACCTACTACAACCGTAGAACTGGCATATATTAACCTTACACAGAGTATGCAAATTAAGTAGGTCATTTCGTCCAACATCGTCTGGTTGCTATGGAAACCGAAAAAACAACTAATGAGATGACGTTATATCTTGTTATCCAAACATACAAAATTAGAACCAATAGGTGATTGTCCTATATTGTGCTTCCGGTAAAAATCACTGCGACGCGTCTATATATAGATATATATATACTTGAACAAAACTATAAGAGATGTTACATAACAGCAAACCAGTGTTCTCTTTATAACATATAATTCACATATCTGAGATTGTATGATGTAATTATAAATATGTTCATGTATGGCAACAATTGAAGGAGCTATTTTACGTAGCGGAAATCGCAGCCATGTTTACGTCGCACAATTACCAGGTTACAGGGAAACCCAAACGTTTGGTCTCACGTCCTGGCCTCCTCAAGTGTACAACATACACGAATGCCGCTGCTTTCCAACTAAAGTTGTTTCCTTTACTTTCCATACATACATCTTTGGTTTTTTGGTCATGGAAGGCCCCGGTGTCACTACAAACGAAACATACATCTTTACCACATACAATCATTCATTTTCTCTACATCTCTCTCTCGCTCTCTCTCTTGCATTTATTTACCCCCTCCTCTTGCTTTAATCTTCCATTGCTCTGCCCACATTTCCCTTCTTCAATGTATTGACCTTGTAATAATTGAGTCATCAGTTTACTACACTTATATACTGAAGGGAGGTCAAAAAATAATGCACACCAATTTTTTTCTCGGAAACTTTTCGGGCAAAATGTGTGAAATTTTCACAGATTGTAGCTGAATATCCCCTTTACACTACCTATTTGTCAACATAATCTCCGTCCAAACGTATTGCCTTACGCCAACGCGAAACTAGGTCATGAATACCTCGTTTGTACCAAGTTTTGTCCTGCTCGCGTAGCCATTTTTTAACTGCACGGATCACATCCTCATCATTGTCAAAGTGTGTCCCACGCAGGAATTTTTTGAGTGGTCCAAACAGATGGAAATCTGAGGGAGCCAGATCAGGGCTGTAAGGAGGATGGGGCAGTACAGTCCAACCAAATTTGTTGATTGCTTCCCGTGTTACCAGACTTGTGTGAGGGCGTGCACTGTCATGTTGAAGCAACAAATCTGCAGATGGCTTATTAGGCCGAACTCTGTGGAACCGATTTTTGAGTTTTGTCAGTGTATTGATGTAAGCTGTCCAGTTGATTGTCTCACCTCTTGTCATTACATCAACAAGAATCACACCATCAATGTCCCAGAAGACAGTGATCATCACCTTTCCGGCTGATGGAGATGTTTTGAATTTTTTTCTTTTTGGTGACTGCGGATGATGCCATTCCATTGACTGCATTTTTGTTTCAGGCTCATAATAATGTGCCCACGTTTCGTCACCGGTAACAATTTTTGACAAAAACATTTCTCCTTCAACACCGAAACGCTCCAACAATTCAGAACAGAATGTTTTCCTTTGAACTCTGTGATCATTTGTTAGGCACAGAGGAACCCATCGAGCGCAAATCTTTGAATATCCGAGAGTTTTAAAAATTGCGATTGCACTTCTCATGCTGACTGTAAGCTGCAATGCCAATTGCTGACTAGTGATACGCCTATCCTTACGAATAATGGCATCAGCCCGGTTTAACATGTCTGTACTGGTAGCCGAGGCAACACGTCCAGAACGCGGTAAATCATGCAGCTCCACTCGTACACTTTCTGCAGCTTTAATTCTCTGAACCCAGTGACTAACTGTGCTCCTATCGACTGCAGAACATTTGTACACTGCACACAGTCGTTTATGAATGTTTGCCACAGTTTCTTTTTCCGCAACCAGAAATTATATGACAATTCGCTGTTTGTAACGGACATTGTTGACAAGCTCCATCTTAACGGTTCATAGATTGCGTAATATTTTTTCAGAATGCTGTGCAATTTGGTGCACATAATTGGAACATGTCATATTCCAAGTGTGCAAAATTTCATATTCCTATCTTTATTATTAGCCGAGAAAAAAATTGGTGTGCATTACTTTTTGACCTCCCTACGTAGTTCTAGTTAGTCGAAGGCCCCTGGTATCACTACAAACGAATTAAAACCCATAATTGCTCAATAGCCCGTGCCAGTGGAATCATCCGAACTAAAATATATGTCATTGAAGGATCAAAACAAAGAAAAGCAGCTGCAGTCCCCATCATAGCAGCTAGAGCACACGCAAAAGACATAAGGCCAAGCGGCACCTGAAAGTGATCGCAGCTGAACTGTCCTTCGTAATACGATATCATCATTCATCGTAAGCAGTCGGAATATTGAAACATGATCCGCATTAAAAACAAAAACAGATCACCGTGTGCACAGATCAATAAACCTGGTAGCTCGGACAGCAACACAGAGGTGGAACCTGGGAAAACTGCAAAAATGGAACACTTTTCACACTGAGCCTCAACGGTTTCTGCTGCCTATCCACCATATTAACCGGAAGGTAGCAATTTACGATATATTCTACTCAGTATTATAGTATATTTCAATAAAACCAATTTAATTATTACATTTCAGATTACAATAGGGCAACAACACCGGCTGAGTGCTTAAACGTCTTCGTCAGCCGTAGAAAACTTGACTGCAGTGAAATCACCTCAATCCTGAAATGTGTTCTAAGAGTTAAAGGAGTTGCTAAATATGCTTCGTACATTACTGACAGTGAAATGCAGGAACTTGAAACAGAAATGAACAATGACTTGGCCGAGATGGGCATATACTGTAATGTTAACTTGAAATCAGTACTGGACGATATAAATAACAACAGTGGCTCTGAATCTAGTTACCGCCCCTTTCATATCTACACATTGATAACACTGTCAGCTATACTTCTATACTAGTTGATTTGTTGATGGGTCAGGGAATATTTTGTTGGAAATAAACGTAATAAATATCATTATGTTACGTATATTAGGATGTTCGCAGTCATCTTCAACTGAAACTAGGAGTCTTAGATGTGTTCTTTCTTTCTTTCTTTCTTTCTTTCCTTCCTTCTTTCTTTCTTTCCTTCTATCTTCTTTCTTTCTTTCCTTCTTTCTCTCTTTCTTCGTTTCGTTCCTTCTTTCATTATTGCTTTTCTTCTTTCTTTCTTAACATTGTATATTCATAACATTGTATATTCATAACATTGTATATTCATAACATTGTATATTCATAACATTGCCAAGTAATTTGACATTTTAAAACATAAGACCCGTGATAATGTAAATCTATGGTTTTCTGTTTTGCTTATTTCAGTAAACTAAGACTCAGCTGATACTTGATTTTACTGTACTTTTCTGCGTGTCTCTTGACATTTTCTGACCACAGATAGATGGAATTGTCTGCTCAATATGTGCTATGCTATGTTTCCAAACCAATGTCTTGGTTTGTTTTATCCACTGTTTTATCCATTATTTTATCCATTGTTTTATCCATTGTTTTATCCACTATTTTATCCATTATTTTATCCATTGTTTTATCCATTGTTTTATTCACTGTTTTATCCATTGTTTTATCCATTGTTTTATCCACTGTTTTATCCATTATTTTATCCATTGTTTTATCCACTTTTTATCCATTGTTTTATCCACTTTTTATCCATTATTTTATCCACTGTTTTATCCATTATTTTATCCATTGTTTTATCCATTATTTTATCCATTGTTTTATCCATTGTTTTATCCACTGTTTTATCCATTGTTTTATCCATTGTTTTATCCATTGTTTTATCCACTGTTTTATCCATTATTTTATCCATTGTTTTATCCATTATTGTATCCACTGTGTTTAAGGTCTGCTGGATCGCTATATCTGATTGTTAATGCTCTATATTTTAACAACTATGACGGATAGAGTGTCACGTGATGCTCTCAGTGTATCAAAGCCAATAGATCTGCATTAAATATATTTTGATTTCCATAAATAGACTGGGGGTGATTCTAGGAGACGTTGTTAAGAAACTGTGGTATAAGAAAAGTAAGGATATTAATTTCGTGCAAAAGTTAAGCAAGTGTCAGATTTCCTCCTCCTTCAATCTATCTATCTATTGATCTTTCGAGCCGTAGCCGGCCCATAGGGCGTAGGCCAAGATACATCTTCTCCTATCTGAATTTTTTGTTCTAGCAGTTTTCTTTTAAAGATATTTTATCAAATCTCGCCATCTGTCTCTGTTCTGTGCAAGCAGTTCTATCTCATTGAGGGAGCCGATTCCTGCTGCTCTTGCCTCTCTCATCAATGTTCTTCTCAGTGTTTCCCTGGGTCGTCCTCTTTTTCTTTTACCTGTTGTTTCCCATATGAGGGCTTGCTTTGCTATTCGGTTATTATCTCTTCTCATCACATGTTCAACATATGACCATCGTCTTTTCTTTATTACTGAAGATATTACCTCCTTCAATATAAAAACAAACAAAAAAGAAAAAAGAATGTACAATTTTCAACTAGCCAGCAAAGCGAAGACAACTGTAAATTTGTTTAGAATAAATGCATGGGAAAGATATGCTCTCAGAGAATAATCTGTATTGTTTGCTGATGAGCATTTAAGTTATGTTAATTAAGCTGCAGCTGACAGTTATATCATTGTGACGAGAAATCTGCATATTCACAATCTATATAAACATGTTGCAGCTTTTAGCAGTCTAGATATGGTTTGTTATGACAAAAAAATGTGATATCTAGCATCTAATTAAGTAGCTACTGCTTGAAGTCTACATTTAGTTTGTTGTGAGAACAGTGCATATTTAGCATCTAATTAAGTAGCTACTGCTTGAAGTCTACATTTAGTTTGTTGTGAGAACAGTGCATATTTAGCATCTAATTAAGTAGCTACAGCTTGAAGTCTACATTTAGTTTGTTGTGAGAACAGTGCATATTTAGCATCTAATTAAGTAGCTACTGCTTGAAGTCTACATTTAGTTTGTTGTGAGAACAGTGCATATTTAGCATCTAATTAAGTAGCTACAGCTTGAAGTCTACATTTAGTTTGTTGTGAGAACAGTGCATATTTAGCATCTAATTAAGTAGCTACTTCTTGAATTCTACATTTAGTTTGTTGTGAGAACAGTGCATATCTAGCATCTAATTAAGTAGCTACTGCTTGAATTCTACATTTAGTTTGTTGTGAGAACAGTGCATATTTAGCATCTAATTAAGTAGCTACTGCTTGAATTCTACATTTAGTTTGTTGTGAGAACAGTGCATATTTAGCATCTAATTAAGTAGCTACTGCTTGAATTCTACATTTAGTTTGTTGTGAGAACAGTGCATATTTAGCATCTAATTAAGTAGCTACTGCTTGAAGTCTACATTTAGTTTGTTGTGAGAACAGTGCATATTTAGCATCTAATTAAGTAGCTACTGCTTGAAGTCTACATTTAGTTTGTTGTGAGAACAGTGCATATCTAGCATCTAATTAAGTAGCTACAGCTTGAAGTCTACATTTAGTTTGTTGTGAGAACAGTGCATATCTAGCATCTAATTAAGTAGCTACTTCTTGAATTCTACATTTAGTTTGTTGTGAGAACAGTGCATATCTAGCATCTAATTAAGTAGCTACTTCTTGAATTCTACATTTAGTTTGTTGTGAGAACAGTGCATATCTAGCATCTAATTAAGTAGCTACAGCTTGAAGTCTACATTTAGTTTTTTGTGAGAAAATTATATGTCAACCATATAATTAAGTAGCTACAGCTTGAAGTCTACATTTAGTTTTTTGTGAGAAAATTATATGTCAACCATATAATTAAGTAGCTACAGCTTGAAGTCTACATTTAGTTTTTTGTGAGAAAATTATATGTCAACCATATAATTAAGTAGCTACAGCTTGAAGTCTACATTTAGTTTTTTGTGAGAAAATTATATGTCAACCATATAATTAAGTAGTTATGCAACAAAAATATGTCCACTGAAGTTAGAAAGAGAGTTCATTGGTGTTATATAGAGACAATACTGACCTCCGGAGGAAAATTATGGACAGTAGACAAACAAATTATAAAGACGATTAGAGGCCACAGAGATGCGATTTCTCAGAAGAATGTTGAAAGTTCCCTGGACAGCTGAAAAGACCAACGAGGAAATTCTCAAAGAGGCCAACACAAAAGGGAACTCCTAAAAAAACATCAGAAAGAAACAACCAACATTTGTCAAAGACATCGTGAGAAAAGGAAAGTTGGAATATTTGGTTACAACTGGCAAAATACAGTGAAAAAGATATCGCGGACGACAATGAGAGAAAATACGAGGTAGCTTGGTGTCATGGCATGGAAAACAATCAACAACAGAAGTGAAACGATCCACTATGGATAAAAGATTGTGGAAGGACATGATCACATACGCTAAGCGGTATGGCACATAATGATAAATTAAGTAGTTACAGCTTACAGTCTACATATAAGTTTATGTGACAAAATGACATACGAAGCTTCTAATTGAGTACGTTGAACTTAAACAAAATAATTTCTAGCATCATTTCAGGACAAGCCAGCACCTGTTTACTGTAAGAGATATGTGAAATTATGTTCCGTTTATTTTCCGCTACAATGCATATAACGTTTAACATTTACATTTTGTTGCACAAATCACAAATAAATAAATACTACACTTCTTTACTGTGTCGTGTGTTTTTTTTGTGTGTGTAAATTATGTCTCATTTAATTCAATCTTATATGTTGTTGTTTCTTTTAATTTGCAAACGCAAACATAAATCTGTTGCGTTATGTATAAACTATTGACTGCATTTTTTCAACTTTTTTACTCTTTTACTTCCCTTCACATTCTCTTGTTTTAATAGCATATGTCTAACTGTACATTATGTTATTTTATTAGTATATGTGTATCTATACATTCTCTTGTTTTATTAATATATGTGTATCTGTACATTCTCTTGTTTTATTAGCATATGTTTCCCTGTATGTTCTTTTGTTTTACCTTTATACTCAATCAGCAACACAAATACTTCACAACTCACCTTTATACTCAATCAGCAACACAAATACTTCACAACTCACCTTTATACTCAATCAGCAACACAAATACTTCACAACGCACCTTTATACTCAATCAGCAACACAAATACTTCACAACTCACCTTTATACTCAATCAGCAACACAAATACTTCACAACTCACCTTTATGCTCAATCAGCAACACAAATACTTCACAACTCACCTTTATACTCAATCAGCAACACACATACTTCACAACTCACCTTTATACTCAATCAGCAACACAAATACTTCACAACTCACCTTTATACTCAATCAGCAACACAAATACTTCACAACTCACCTTTATACTCAATCAGCAACACAAATAAGTACCTAGTGCTCGTCATTTCATAGACAAATGCACTAATGATAATGACTTCAAGTAACTGGCGGGCTAAACAACCTTTAACAAAACCTTTAAACTTTAAAGTATCCCCTAAATCTTGTGCCACGCTTGATTAAACTGTCTCCATTTTAGTAATATCATATTCAGTAACTGTCATGCTCCATTCTTATTAAGATCTGGGGACTGGCAAAGAAATACATAAAATGTTAAGCTACAGTAAAGCCGAATGTGAAGGAGAAATGAAAAAAAAAAAGAAAACATGGCAGGGTTAAAAGCTTTACGTAATTAATCGACTATACAAATGTGAACGACGTTTCAGCTTAATAGGCCTTCAGCAGGAACAAACAAATAACACACACACAGATATTTAAGTAAATAAAACTATTCCGACAAAAGGACAAGGTGTATGTTTTATCGATATCGTACTAGTTTTTTATTTACTTGCATATACTTGTGTGTGTTGTTTGTTTGTTCCTGCTGAAGGCCTATAGAGCCGAAACGTCGTTCAAATTTGTGTCGTCAACTAATTACGTAACGGAGCCGCGATATCTCAGTGGTTAGTAAACTGGACTACAAAGGGCAAATGGTAGGGTTCGATCTCAACCAACGGCTTCCGGGTTCACCCAGCCTTTAATGGGTACTGGATTTTTTTCTGGGAAAGTAAAGCGGCACGGACATAATACCGACCACATTACCCCAAAAATTATGTGCCGAAGGTCTGTAAAATTTATGGTCACTAACACCATATTCTCTATACGCCACTTATTGTGACTGGGGCACTTTACTTTTTTTGTATATTAATTGCGTAAAACTTTAACCATTCCATTTTTTTTCTATTTTTTTATTCAATCCTCCTAAATAGAGGCTTTTTGATTGACGCTTGTCTTATTTCTTCTTAGCTCGTCCATTCCAACATCATCATCATCATCACGTACCGGGCCTACTGGCATAGGTGATCATGTCTCTCCACAACTTTTGATCTCGACAGTTATTTATCATTTCTGTTGTTCACCTTCTGCCAAGTCATTCTCTTAAGCTGTCTGGTATCTTTTATCTTTGCTTCTCTCTGTCTCTTCGACCCTCAATTTTCCCAGTTGCTACAATATATCCAAGCTGTTCTCTTCTCATTACATGTACAAAAAAAATGATGATTGTTTCTTCCTAATATTGGAAATTAGCTCTCTTTTTTATTTAGCCTCTTTCAGAATGTTTTCATTACTCTTCTTAGCTGTCCATGGTATTCTCAACACTCTTCTGTAAAACCACATTTCTACAGACTCCAGTGATTTTCTTGTTTGTTGTCCTATTGTCCATGATTCACATCAATATGTTAATACTGGCTCTACATAACAATTAAGAATTCTTTTTTCATGTTTTTTTTTGTAAAAAAGGATTGCATAGTATCTTCCTCATTTATTGGAAAGCCGCTTTTGCCTGAGCCATTCTGCATCTCACTTCTGTTGTACATCTTCCGTCTGAGGTTAACAAAGTTCCCAAATATTTAAATTCATTTACCTGTTTTAATATTGTTCCACTAGTCATTATTTTGCACTGAGGTGATGTATTTTTCTTTGTTGTTACCGTTACTACTGTCTTTTTGCAATTAAGGCTGAGTCCTTTATTTTTGCTTTCTTTCACTATAATGTCTAACATTTCTTGTAACTCATTTTCACTCTTTGCGATTAAGACTGTATCATCAGTATACCTTAAATTATTTATATTATGACCTCCAATTGTTATTCCAGGCATGCTCCTTATGGATCCATTACAATGGTAATCTCAAAAGAAAGGTTTGCAGCGAGTTGCAATAGATATCGAAATTATAAACAACTGAGAGAAGTGGATTGTTGCAATATCGTGGTGTAGTGTTAGCAACTGAAGTGACGTATCTATTGAAGGTGGAATATATCATTGCGTGGCCCAAGAACATTTTCATTGGAATAAGAAAAATGTTATGGAAGTCGTTTTCATTGAGAGTTAGAAAGCCGTCCTTAAGTTGACCATACAATATTGTTTTGGAATTCGATTATTTGTCATTCTACTTCCATGACCCAGCCATCTTAGTCTACGACTCCTAAGTGTTGCCATGCTAGACGGTAATTTATCTCGTTGAAGCCATTAGAGTTGGTTACTTTATCCTGCCATTTGATGTTCATAATCTTTCGAAGGCAACACACATGAGAGATGTGTAACCTTTTCTCCTGCCCTGCATAGGAAACCCAAGTTTTACTAAGCACACAACTTTGTAATTGTAACAAAATTTTAACTATACAACATTTGTATCTTTTCTTTTCTTTTCATTTGTATCATCATCTTTACAGCAGCTATACATGTGTATGCCTTTACTGCACATAATTATTGACATCAATCTATTTATAGAATCCATCTCTATAATTGTTTCTGTTTAATTGTAGAAACTTACGTCATAGAAATATCAACACCTGGTTGTCAAGATTGACACCATATAATCTATATATAACTGGAGGTTATTTCCCTTTTGTACATGCGTGTACACTGTATGTGTAGACTACAAATAATTTCCGATAGAAAAATAATTCCCGATTGCATATTTTAAAAGCGCATATTTGTTGAAGTATCTCGTGGTCTCTGTTTACAACTACCTTGATATGTGTTAGGTAAACGAGAATATTAATTATCAAATAAGGTGAAGTTTACTAGCGTGATAAACTCCCTGTATAGGGTTAACCGTGATAGTCATACTCCATAGCTGTAGATTACAAGATCTTATTTCTTTAATGATTAGATTCATGAACCTTGATGACGGATGTTAGATAGTTAACAGCTAATATCTTCCTTATATCTTGAAAGGTGATATATTTATTAACAAAATGCTTCTACCTTAAAAGGCAAACTATTAAAAGTGCTTCTATCTTAAAAGGTGATATATATATATATATATATATATATATATATATATATATATATATATATATATATATAACTAAATATATACTAAAACTATGTTCATAAACAAAGAAAATACTCAAAACTCACAACTGGATATCAAAATTGAAGGAATAGACCTGGAGATAGTTCAGAGCTACAACTACCTTGGACATACTATAACCAGTGATGTAAAATGAAAAACTGAAATAAACAAAAGGATAGGAATGTCAAAAACATCTTACAACATTCCTCAACTATAACCGATAATTTCTTTAATAAGAGAAGGATAACTTTAATATATAGCTCCCTCAACTATAACCGATAATTTCTTTAATAAGAGAATGATAACTTTAATAGATAGCTCCCTCAACTATAACTGATAATTTCTTTAAGAGGAGAATGATAACTCTCATGGATAAATCCATTAAGAGGAGAATAACTTAACACAAACTCGACTGTGGAAGAATAGTTGGTCTGGTGGTTATACTTTCTTCAAAAGCAATTGTGTGTACATAATTATTGCTCACTAGCGGGAAATAAATGACAACTAAAGACTCTTGAAGCAGTTCTAAATCACTGACTACTGAACACTACGTACTGGAAAACAAGTTTAAAAAAGTGCATCACACCTCATTTTCAAAGTAATGAATGATATCATGTACGTCAGTGTTATCTAAGGAAGTGAAATCAGCGCTTTAAAAAGTAAAATAAATATTCTATATAAGCAAGGACATGTCCTTGTATCTTATCAGTCAAATACCCAGACGCATATACCCGAAATGTAACGCACGATTGCACTTGTTCACATCTCGCACCGACAGGTTGATCTGCTATTTCTGAGAGTGATCGCATGGCTTTAAATAACTGCAGCTTTCTAATGTTTTATAGCGATCAAGGTCAGGTCTAACTGGGTCTTAGTCATTGTATTGGCGACATCATTCACCATAGTAAAAATACAAGTAAACAGCCCAGTCACGCCAAGTGGCGTATAGACAATATGGTGTTAGTGACCATACATTTTACAGACCTTCAGCACATGATTTTTGGGGTATTGTGGTCGGTATTACGCCCGTGCCGCTTTACTTTCCCAGAAAAAATCCGGTACCCATTTAAGGTTGGGTGAACCCGGAAGCCGTCGGTTGGGATTGAACCCTACCTCTTGTCCTTTGTAGTCCAGTTCACTAACGACTGAGCTATTGCGGCTCCCGAACAACAGGTATATCTTGCTGAAAATGATCTGATTAAATGACAATTAAATGTAAAAATAAATAGCTAATACAAAAGGTTATAACGCCTTTACAAGATAATTATGTAGTTTCTCTTCACTTTCGACGAGGTTTTCATTATTTTCTGTCTTTCCCTTCATCGACAGGGCAGTGCTCGCAGTCTATCTATCTATCTATCTTTCGTTCGCCTGAAGTATTGTCTATATCTGCAATACCGTTTCCTGTATAAATTTTACTGTCTTTTGTAATTCTTGCAGGGGCCCATATAGTTTTGTCTGTAGTGTTGTAATCCATATGCGTTGAGTGCGTGGCATCCTGATTGTTGTGCGCCTTTTGGCTGGTTGCCTCCGACTTCAGCACTTGAACTTGCTAGAGCAGACTGTGGTCTTGCTCGGTTGTAGGAAGGCCTGGCCAGTCTTAGTTTTCAGTCCCTGGTGTCTGTTAAGCCCCATCCCCACGACAAGGAGCTGGCCTTGATGAGTGCTCGCAGTCATCACCAGGATTTAGTATTTATTTCTTTTTTAGTAAGTGCTTAATAACAACCATTGATCTCACACTGTATATATAAATATATGGCCTTTGGCGTCTTGACAGCCGGTAGCAAGCAATCATGATAAGTCAGTAGTTTGGTAATGCATTATTGTCTCATACAGAGTACTGCTTTACTGAACATCTTTTCTCGTGGCTGAATTTGCCAATCCTGGACAGACAGATCCATCCACAGAACGAGCAAGGTGTACCCGCGGTTCCCGGCCTTGTCTCCTTTCTCTTGCGCCTTTATTCTTCTGAATTTGACATCAACACTGTCTCGAAAGTTGCTGTGCCGATTTTTATGATTGCTCTCCATGTGCTACGATCCGCAGCCACATTTTCTCAGTTCATTTCACTGATAGAAAATTCCCTCAAGGAAGCCCTGCAAACATCCTTATATCTCAGCACTAGTCTGCCCTTTCGTTTCTTTCCGTCCTTATGTTCGCCATACAATATTTGTTTGGGAATACGATTGTTTGTCATTCTTCTTACATGGCCCAGCCACCTTAGTCTACGAATCCTAAGTGTTGGTAAGATCGAGGGGAGTTTGGCTCATTGTAAGTATATATATATATATATATATAATACTTGAGGACGTTAACTCAGTAGAATGATAAAATAGAGGGTTTTAGTAGCCTAAGGGGAATAACCACTCGTCTGGGCTACCGACGTTTGGACAACCTGTGAGCAGTAGAGAAAACTGGTATACTTTAGCCAATAGTACAGGTATATTTTATATAATTCCTACATAACAAGTGTCTGAACATTTTATAATGTGGCTGTACATTTTTTTTTGTTCGCTGTTCGGACGGGCCGTGACCTGTGACCTATCGACCCGTCACCCGGTGATCCGCGCTGGCTCGCTAGCTGGTTCGGCTGTGGGCAGGATCGGTTGAATGGTCGTCTCGTGATTATCCTATTGTTATGGATTTTAAATGCTGACGCGTGACCTTGTTATGGGGGAACTAGGAAAAATTAAAACACGTGTTCTTTTATTTTATTCTTTATAGGTTGTTTTAGCGTTAGTCCTTCACTGTAACAAGAATTTCAATAAATAATTAGATAAAATACCTCCTTTAAATTATACCCCAGCATACCCTCATCAGTATCATCAAGTGCCGGTTGGTGTAGAGTGATCATCCACAACTTTCGATCTTTAAGCCGGTTGGTGTAGAGTGACCATGTCTCGCCACAACTTTCCTTCTCGTACTCTAAATAGTGAGGAGGGGAGGGAGGTGTAAGTGGACATATTTGAGTATTACCCCTTAAGGTATCCGTGTGCTGATATCGGTGACCATAGATCCAGGTGTCCAAATCTAAATAACCTGTTGGTTGTGATGATTCTGAAAATAGAGAAAAGGGGTGTTTTCCCATTTGATTGGTCGTCACGGGTGTAAATATGTTGTCTGTGTTATTAGTTTCAAAGTTTTTAGCACCGCTGACATGGTAACTTAACATCATCAGCATCATCATCATGTGTCATAGCGGTTGGCGTGTTTTGTAGTAAGGTGGTAATGTGATCGGTTGTAAATCAGCAAACTTTGGAAATCTAATAGTAACTTTATATAGTGACGGTCTCTCTCTCTCTCTCTCTCTCTCTCTCTCTCTCTCTCTCAAGTGAATTAACCAAGTTAAATAAAATAAGATACAGCGCCCCCCCCCCCCCATTGTCATCAAACGCTTTAAAACAACTGAGTAGGTACTCTACAACCTGCTGGGATTAACTTCCTTCTTCCTTTCTTCCTTCCTTTCGGCTTTTCTCTCTCCATCCACCTTTCCCTCCATCCTATCCTATCACTGTTGAAATCGGTCGATTATTATTTTTTTTTACTGTGATTGATGGAAGGTCAACCAGAATGGGTTTCTCGAACAGGGGAGTCTGATAGTATATCATAGACCTGATGTCGTCTATGGTTTGTAAGTGGAGTGTAGTAGGATTCCACGGAAGTGATCACTAGCTATGTATCCTCATAATTGAGAAAGGTAGAACCCAAAAAACCAACTTCAACACATTCCAGTATGAGAACAGGACATCACTAGCAAAAATCAGATAGGAACCAGGGCCCACCTCTCACGGAACAAGAGACAAACGGCCAAAACATGCACACTTCATTGGACATTCCATCAAGACCTGACTGTTCCCATCGATGACCCCCCCCCCTCCCCGATCAGATCCCACCACCACCAAGGACACGTAAGTCTCGGTGTCTGTACAACACACAAATTGACAGATTGGAGAAAATACAGAACGAAGCGGACACTATCTTGGGTGCGTCTGAGGGGACACTCCCTGCGGTATCTTCTTGACTTTCCAAACATGGATGAGAGAGAAAATCATGATCTGGAGAAAAGATAAGTACAGATAAAGAGTAACTATTCCAACACGATCTCATCATCACAGGCAAAAGGTGGGAAGGAGATAGGAAGGAAGCAGCCTCTATGGTTAACCGCTATGTCCCATGTTCATGATAAAATGTATCCACTCAGTAGACATCCACTCATTTATTCTTACAACGGTATCAAAAAATGTGAAATGATTGACCTCTCGCAGACAAATCCAGGTTATGAAAAGACAGAACCTGTGTTTCCCGTGTGAAGATATATCCCCTCACATGTATATGAAGGACCAATCACATCCATGTATCCATTCGTGCGCTTGCGCAGACATATAACAATTCATCTATATTCAATTCTACTCTCTTTGATCATTATATTCCTCTTCTTTTCCAAGCTGCATGTATTATTTTACTTAATTGAATTGCTTAGGTTCTCAACGAGGTTCGTGACCGTTTTTTATTCGTAGAATGTGTCCAAACACCGGCCAGAGCATGATTCTCTCTCTCTCTCTCTCTCTCTCTCAGTCTCTCAGTTTTGGTAATGTAGAAGGAGCAACTGGTGAAGTTGATTCCGTTGCTGTATGTTTTAGTCTCATATGTCTGGTTAAAGAACTACGAGTCGTATACGAACGTTGACAAATGTTTCAAATAGACCGGATAAGCTACCCTTGATATGTTGTAGTATAGAAGGCCCCGTAGTTGGTGTCTGAGTCGGTCTTGTAGCTCAAGATGACACGAATGCCACAATACATTCTCATTCAACGCACGGCACCCCGCATTGATGATGACGATGAAGAGCTTTATCGAAGGGGCCACATAATCCATTTAAGAAAAGCTGTGAAGAAACAACACAATTCACTTCATCACATCATGGGACAAATTGTGTTTCGATTCCTCGACATCAACTGATTCGAAAGACTGATTCCTTTTAGAATCATCACAACCAACACGTTATTTAGATTTGGACACCTGGCCTTATGGTTCCCGATATCAGCACACAGATACCTTAAGGGGTAATACTCAACCACGTCCACTTGCACCCCCTCCCCTCCTCGCTATTTAGAGTACAAGAAGGAAAGTTGTGGCGAGACATGGTCACTCTACACCAACCGGCTTAAAGATCGAAAGTTGTGGATGATCACTCTACACCAACCACTTAGAGATCGAAAGTTGTGGATGATCATTCTACACCAACCGGCTTAGAGATCGAAAGTTGTGGATGATCACTCTACACCAACCGGCTTAGAGATCGAAAGTTGTGGATGATCACTCTTAACCAACCGGTACTTGATGATGCTGATGAGGGTATGCTGGGGTATAATGTCTCTGTGATACAGGTTAAAAGAGGTATTTTATCTAATTATTTTATTGAAATTCTTGTTACAGTGAAGGATTAACACTAAAACAACCTATAAAGAATAAAATAAAAGCACATGCGTTTTAATTTTTCCTAGTTCCCCCATAACAAGGTCACGCGTCAGCATTTAAAATTCATAACAATAGGATCACTACGAGACGACCATTCAACCGATCCTGCCCACAGCCGAACCAGCTAGCGAGCCAGCGCGGATCACTGGGTCGACCGGTCACAGGTCACGGCCGGTCCGAACGCCGAACAAAAAAATTGTCCAGCATCATTCCAGCCAAAAAAAAAAAATGTGCAACACCATTCAGACACGTTCAGACACTTGTTATATAGAAATGTGGCTGAACTATTGGCTAGGGTATACCGGTTTTCTCTACTACTGCTGTGTTCGATTTCCGCTGACAGCAGTGTGAATTGTACTCGTGGATAAAAAAAAATACCCTCGCAATCAACACAGCCCTTGGGAGAAATGTGTACAAGGGTAGTACTCCGGGAAGGTGATGATTGCCGCCTCGTATCGTGAGTTTCGATGCTTGAAGCGACACTATACAGAAGTCTCCGAACACTTCTGGATAGGCGGGCGAGTACACATGGGTGAAAACTCGCGTGCTGGGACGCTGATTCAAGTCTTGTACTTGACCGTGACCTTTGACAAAGTAGTTTATTAACTCATGCTTGCTGTGCACTTTATGTCCTAATCTCTTTCTGTTACCTCTAGTGCGCCTTTCAGCGTCGAGTCAAGAGAAAGTGTGCGGCTATTTTTATTCGTCACTGGTTTGTTATGCTGTCACGTTTCCCAGTGTTACAAAATTATGTCTTTTAATACATTTCACTAAAACTGTCGTCACGATGTGTTGTCTTCTTAGCATTTCTTGAATACCTGCACTTCCTAGTGGCACCTGACTTCAAGGTAGATGATGTCTTATAGCTTGTCTTTCTATAGACGGGCGGCTAAATGTGAGACACCATGTTCCTGTAGAGCAGGTGGGTGAACTCTTGACAGTTGAAATACTAAAAAGATATGTGTGCGTACCACTGCCTGGTTTAAGTTTTGGGGAAAAAAGGTACAATGTATATTCTATACCTTTTTTATGCTTATTTTTTAATTACCCTAGATAGAAAAGAAAGAACAAAAAGAAATAAAGATAGATAGAAAGAAAGTAAGAATGAAAGAAAGAAAGAAAGAAATAGTCGCCTCACAATGTAACGTACCCGGAATATGGTGTTAGTGGGTTTTATTTTGGTTTAAATAAGGACACATTTGTGGTTAATGTAGTCAGCCTTAGGGGAAAAAGGGGCATCTGGCACGATTATGGAGGTTTTACTTAATATACTTATGTATGATATTAATAATACATCCGTGTATGATGTCAATAATACATCCGTGTATGATGTCAATAATACATCCGTGTATGATGTCAATAATACATCCGTGTATGATGTCAATAATACATCCGTGTATGATGTTAATAATACATCCGTGTATGATGTCAATAATACATCCGTGTATGATGTCAATAATACATCAGTGTGTGATGTCAATAATACATCCGTGTATGATGTCAATAATACATCCGTGTATGATGTCAATAATACATCCGTGTATGATGTCAATAATACATCCGTACATGATGCCAATAATACATCCGTGTATGATGTTAATAATACATCCGTGTATGATGTCAATAATACATCCGTGTATGATGTCAATAATACATCCGTGTATGATGTCAATAATACATCCGTGTATGATATCAATAATACATCCGTGTATGATGTCAATAATACATCCGTGTATGATGTTAATAATAAATCCATGTATGATGTCAACAATACATCCGTGCATGATGTCAATAATACATCCTTGTATGATGTCAATAATACATCCGTGCATGATATCAACAATACATCCGTGCATGATGTCAATAATACATCCGTGTATGATGTCAATTATACATCCGTGCATGATATCAATAATACATTCCTAACACGCATACTTAATACATTCATGTATGATGTTTGAGTACCCCCATATATTGTTTTCATTAAAGCGGTGTTGTTCCTAAAACAAAGATTAACAACACTTGTAAAACTGTAAACATCAAATTCTTTATTGAGTTAAGACAAAGATGGTTTGAGTTTTGTATTAAAGGTTCTGCTTTGAATTAAAGCAAAACAGATTCAAGTCATCAAACTAAAATTAGTTCAAATCTGAAGAGCTAAATTCTGAAGCGAACCGGGAGAAATACATGAATTGTATAGGGATAAGCTTAAAAAAAAACATCAGACGAAAACAATCAACATTTTTCCAGCACATCATGAGAAGAGGAAATTTGGAATACTTGGTTACAACTGGAAAAATAAAAGGAAAGAGAGATCGCGGACGACAATGAGAGAAAATACTGGATAGCTTGATGTCATGGCATGGGAAACAGTCAACAACAGAACTGATACGATGCACTGTAGATAGAAGATTGTGGAAGGACATGATCACCTACGCCAACCGGTATGGCACATGATGATGATGATTGAGATAAGTAAACCAAAATATGGAGATGAAATGTTATCGTAAGATGTACTGCACCATTTACTTAGAAATTAACAAGTTAGCAAAAAGATAAAACGAAAAGTAGGAGTAAATGGAGATCTTTTAACTATGAGGAGCAAAATAAAGTTGTTCAGCCAAGTATCTCAAACGTCTGGTCTAGCGAAGGAGGGAGAAGGAGATATGGGCAGAGAAATAGATGAGAGAAATAAACATGAAAGAAAAGACAGGGCTCGAGTTTACTGACTAACGAGAGAGAATTGAGAAGAATAACGAAGTCTGGCAGATTAACGAGAGAGAAATGGAGAAGAATGACGAAGTCTTGCAGATAAATGAGAGAGAATTGGAGAAGAATGACGAAGTCTTGCAGAATAACGAGAGAGAAATTGAGAAGAATGACGAAGTCTGGCAGATTAACGAGAGAGAAATGGAGAAGATTGACGAAGTCTGGCACATTAACGAGAGAGAAATGGAGAAGAATGACGAAGTCTTGCAGATAAATGAGAGAGAAAGGAAGAAGATTGACGAAGTCTTGCAGATTAACGAGAGAGAAATTGAGAAGATTGACGAAGTCTGGCAGATTAACGAGAGAGAAATTGAGAAGATTGACGAAGTCTGGCAGATTAACGAGAGAGAAATGGGGAAGAATGACGAAGTCTTGCAGATTAACGAGAGAGAATTGAGAAGAATGACGAAGTCTGGCAGATTAACGAGAGAGAATTGAGAAGAATGACGAAGTCTGGCAGATTAACGAGAGAGAATTGAGAAGAATGACGAAGTCTGGCAGATTAACGAGAGAGAATTGAGAAGAATGACGAAGTCTGGCAGATTAACGAGAGAGAATTGAGAAGAATGACGAAGTCTGGCAGATTAACGAGAGAGAAATGGAGAAGATTGACGAAGTCTGGCAGATTAACGAGAGAGAAATGGAGAAGAATGACGTAGTCTTGCAGATTAACGAGAGAGAATTGAGAAGAATGACGAAGTCTGGCAGATTAACGAGAGAGAATTTAGAAGAATGACGAAGTCTAGCAGATTAACGAGAGAGAATTGAGAAGAATGACGAAGTCTGGCAGTTTAGCGAGAGAGAAATGGAGAAGATTGACGAAGTCTTGCAGATTAACGAGAGAGAATTGAGAAGAATGACGAAGTCTTGCAGATTAACGAGAGAGAATTGAGAAGAATGACGAAGTCTGGCAGTTTAGCGAGAGAGAAATGGAGAAGATTGACGAAGTCTTGCAGATTAACGAGAAAGAAATGGAGAAGAATGACGAAGTCTGGCAGATTAACGAGAGAGAAATGGAGAAGATTGACGAAGTCTGGCAGATTAACGAGAGAGAAATGGAGAAGATTGACGAAGTCTAGCAGATTAACGAGAGAGAAATGGAGAAGAATGACGAAGTCTAGCAGATTAACGAGAGAGAAATGGAGAAGATTGACGAAGTCTGGCAGATTAACGAGAGAGAATTGGAGAAGATTGACGAAGTCTGGCAGATTAACGAGAGAGAATTGGAGAAGATTGACGAAGTCTTGCAGATTAACGAGAGAGAATTGGAGAAGAATGACGAAGTCTTGCAGATTAACGAGAAAGAAATGGAGAAGAATGACGAAGTCTGGCAGATTAACGAGAGAGAAATGGAGAAGATTGACGAAGTCTGGCAGATTAACGAGAGAGAAATGGAGAAGAATGACGAAGTCTAGCAGATTAACGAGAGAGAAATGGAGAAGATTGACGAAGTCTTGCAGATTAACGAGAGAGAATTGGAGAAGAATGACGAAGTCTGGCAGATTAACGAGAGAGAATTGGAGAAGATTGACGAAGTCTGGCAGATTAACGAGAGAGAATTGGAGAAGATTGACGAAGTCTTGCAGATTAACGAGAGAGAATTGGAGAAGATTGACGAAGTCTTGCAGATTAACGAGAGAGAAATGGAGAAGATTGACGAATTCTGGCAGATTAACGAAAGAGAAATGGAGAAGATTGAGAAAGTCTAGCAGATTAACGAGAGAGAAATGGAGAAGATTGAGAAAGCCTAGCAGATTAACGAGAGAGAAATGGAGAAGATTGAGAAAGTCTAACAGATTAACGAGAGAGAAATGGAGAAGATTGAGAAAGTCTAGCAGATTAACGAGAGAGAAATGGAGAAGATTGAGAAAGTCTAGCAGATTAACGAGAGAGAAATAGAGAAGATTGACGAAGACTGTTATCGATGCCCAAAGAACCTAAAGCGTTATGAGAGGATGATGATGATGCCGCACAAATATAAATACAATTGCATCAGTGATAATATTAGAACGTTGAATGACGAATGCATTGACTATAGATTTAGCCTTCGTATATATAGTATCAGATTTCCTAGAACTGTCCTACAGAAACTTATGTATAAGAAAATGACGAGGTCCTGTTGTGTGATGATAAGGACAGATATTTACTGGGCCTATGAACTTTGCCTAAAATTATTGCTTCGCCCCCCTTATATAAAGGCAGTTATAGATAACATTTCGCATTGCTATTTTGGTGATTTCATGGATATAGCAACACAAATATAAGCATTCATTCGAGTAGTGTATTCTGCTAACTGTCGCTTATTTAGAGATTTAACAATCGAGCGGTTTGTTTCAATTACATCTTGCAGAACAAAGATTTGAACCATGATGAAAGTAATTGGTTTAATTGCGGCTCTATTTCTCGCTTTTGGTGAGTAGAAGAGACATATTTCTCCATGTGTTGGTGTAATACGTGAACCAATAATGTAAACTAATAGTCTCATGCAGGTTGTGTACATTCAGTTAGTGACAACGACGGCTATGTTATGTTGTTAAGTATAGTGACGTTAGGTTGTAAAATAAATGTATAAATAGAGCAAAATTAATGCTTTAAAAATTGTAATTATATCCGCTGTTTTAACTAAGTGAAGAATTAAATTATTATAAGAGCTACTATATTTATTTTTGACAATAGAAACAAGTAAAAGAGTTCTCAAATGTTACGTAGAGCCAGTCTTAACATATGGATGCGAATCATGGACAATAGGACAACAGACAAGAAAATCACTGGAGTCTGTAGAAATGTGGCTTTACAGAAGAATGTTGAGAGTACCATGGACAGCTAAGAAGAGAAATGAAGATGTTCTGAAAGAGGCCAAAGCAAAAAGAGAGCTAATTTCCAATATTAGGAAGAAACAATCATCATTTTTTGGCCATGTAATGAGAAGAGAACAACTGGAATATATTGTAACAACTGGAAAAATTGAGGGACGAAGAGATAGAGGGAAGCAAAGAGAGAAAATAACAGACAGCTTAAGAGAATGTCTTGGCAGAAGGTCAACAACAGAGATGATAAATATCTGCTGAAATCGAAAGTTGTGGAGAGACATGATCACCTACGCCAGTAGGCCTGGTACTTTATGATGATGATATTTAATCACTTAATTGGTTAATCCTGGAGGGGAAATTACAAGGTAAAAGAGGAAGAGGCAGACCAAGACTAACATGGACGACTAACATCAAAAGATGGACAAACCAGCCTATGACAACCTGCACCATCAAAGCAAGAGACAGAGCAGAATGGCGCTCCATGGTAGCCAACCTTCTTTGCGGAGATGGCACTCGATGATGATGATGTTGAATTGGTTAAAGGATTTTCTTTATTTTTTAGGATTTGCAGACATTTATAGATCAGGATTTGCATATTGTGATCTGTATAATCACAAGCATAGCACTAAATAAAAATATAATGATAACAATTATAGTAATAGTAATAATAACAGTTGGTTGTAGTAGTTACAATAAAGTAGTAGTAATAATAAAAGTAATAGTATTATAAGTGTAATCAGACCTTTGAGATATTTGTTAATTCTACAATAATACTACTACGGTTATAAATTACTCTGTCCATTTGGCATAGGACATAACGCCACGGGGTGCTTCGGATAACGGGAGAAGTCTATCTACTTCGTTATTAAGGTATTTAAAAAAAAAAGGAAATAACCCCCGTCACGCCAAGTGGCGTTTAGGGAATATGGTGTTAGTGACCCGACACGCCAAGTGGCGTTTAGGGAATATGGTGTTAGTGACCCGTCACGCCAAGTGGCGTTTAGGGAATATGGTGTTAGTTAAAATACTTTTTACAGAGACCTTCGACACAAGATTTTTGGGGTAATGTGGTCGGTATTACGCCCGTCCCGCTTCACTTTCCCAGAAAAAAAATCCGGTACCCATTAAAGGCTGGGTGAACCCGGGAGCCGTCGGTTGGGATCGAACCCTACCCCTTGTCCTTTGTAGTCCAGTTCACTAACCACTGAGCTATCGCGGCTCCCCATTGTATAGGTACCGCCTGCTTAAAGCTGGGCAGCCCCAGCGACTAAGGTACTATCTCGGGAGCCGCAGGCACTAAGGTGCTATCTGGGGCAGCCCCAAGCCACCAAGATACTATCTGGGCAGCCCCAGCCACTAAGATACTAACTAGGGCAGCCCCAGCCACTAAGATACTATCTGGGCAGCCCTAGCCAATTAGGTACTATCTGGGCAGCCCCAGCCACTAAGATACTATGTGGGGCAGCCCCAGCCACTAAGATACTATCTGGGCAGCCCCAGCCACTAAGATACTATCTGGGCAGCCCCAGCCACTAAGATACTATCTGGGCAGCCCCAGCCACTAAGGTACTATCTGGGGCAGCCCCAGCCACTAAGATACTATCTGGGCAGCCCCAGCCACTAAGATAATAACTGGGCAGCCCCAGCCACTAAGATACTATCTGGGCAGCCCCAGCCACTAAGGTACTATCTGGGGCAGCCGCAGCCACTAAGGTACTATCTGGGGCAGCCCCAGCCACTAAGGTACTATCTGGAGCAGCCGCAGCCACTAAGGTACTATCTGGGGCAGCCCCAGCCACTAAGGTACTATCTGGGGCAGCCGCAGCCACTAAGGTACTATCTGGGGCAGCCCCAGCCACTAAGGTACTATCTGGGGCAGCCCCAGCCACTAAGGTACTATCTGGGGCAGCCGCAGCCACTAAGGTACTATCTGGAGCAGCCGCAGCCACTAAGATACAATCTGGGGCAGCCCCAGCCACTAAGGTACTATCTGGAGCAGCCGCAGCCACTAAGGTACTATCTGGGGCAGCCCCAGCCACTAAGGTGCTATCTGAGCAGCCCCAGCCACTAAGGTACTATCTGGGGCAGCCCCAGCCACTAAGATACTATCTGGGCAGCCCCAGCCACTAAGATACTATCTAGGGCAGCCCCAGCCACTGAGATACTATCTTGGCAGCCCCAGCCAATTAGGTACTATCTGGGCAGCCCGAGCCACTAAGATACTATCTGGGCAGCCCCAGCCACTAAGATACTATCTGGGCAGCCCCAGCCACTAAGATAATATCTGGGCAGCCCCAGCCACTAAGATACTATCTGGGCAGCCCCAGCCACTAAGATAATATCTGGACAGCCGAAGCCACTAAGGTACTATCTGCGGCAGCCCCAGCCACTAAGGTGCTATCTGGGCAGCCCCAGCCACTAAGGTACTATCTGGGGCAGCTCCATCCACTAAGGTGCTCTCTGCGGAGCCGCAGCCACTATGGTACTATATGGGGCAGCCCCAGCCACTAAGGTACTATCTGGGCAGCCCAAGCCATTAAGGTACTATCTGGAGATCCGTAGCCAGTGTGATACTATCTGCGGAGCCGCAGCCACTAAGGTACTATATGGGGTAGCCCCAGCCACTAAGGTGCTATCTGGGCAGCCCCAGCCACTAAGGTGCTATCTGAGTAGCCTCAGCCACTAATGTGATATCTGAGCAGCCTCAGCCAATTAGGTACTATCTGGGCAGCCCCAGCCACTAGGGTGCTATCTAAGCAGCCCAAGCCACTTAGGTACTATCTGGGCAGCCCCAGCCACTAAGGTGCTATCTGAGCAGCTTCAGCCAATTAGGTACTATCTGGGCAGCCCCAGCCACTAAGCTGCTATCTGGGCAGCCCCAACCAAATAGGTGCTATCTGAGCAGCCTCAGCCACTAAGGTGATGTCTGGACAGCCACAGCCACTAAGGTGTTATCTTGTCAGCCCCGAAAGTAGTGCCTGGACAGTCCCCAGCCCCTAAGATACTATGTGGGCAGCCCCCAGCCACTTAGGTACTATCTTGGCAGCTACTATCAACAACCAAAAAACTTAACCTACGGCTGGGTTGCTGGAACGTCCACACCATGCAAGCTGACAATCTGTACGACATAAACGACGCCAAGAAGATAGCCATAATCAATAACGAGCTGAATAGGACTTCAAGTGGATATAGCCGCACTTCAAGAGACCCGTTTGGCAGGTTCATGTATGCTGAACGAGGCGGACTACGTGTTCTATTGGCAAAGAAAGAGCAGAGACGATATCAGAGAACACGGTGTGGGATTTGCTGTGAAAAAATGTATAAAAGGTCTGGTTACACTCGGTCCGAATGCATCAGAGCGGATAATAACACCTCGCCTTAATACAAACAGCAGGTTAATAACAACTCGCCTTCATACAAACAGCAGATTAATAACACCTCGCCTTAATACAAGGGCAGGTTAATAACACCTCGCCTTAATACAACAGCAGGTTAATAACACCTCGCCTTAATACAACAGCAGGTTAATGACATCTCGCCTTAATACAACAGCAGGTTAATGACACCTCCCCATGATACAAACAGCAGGATTGTAACACCCCCCCCCCCTTAATACAAACAACAGGATTGTAACACCTCGCCTTAATACAAGAGCAGGTTAATAACACCTCGCCTTAATACAACAGCAGGTTAATGACATCTCGCCTTAATACAACAGCAGGTTAATGACACCTCCCCTTGATACAAACAGCAAGATTGTAACACCCCCCTTAATACAAACAGCAGGTTAATGACACCTCGCCTTAATACAACAGCAGGTTAATTACACCTCGCCTTAATACAACAGCAGGTTAATAACACCTCGCATTAAAACAACAGCAGGTTAATAACACCTCGCCTTAATACATCAGCAGGTTAATAACACCTCACCTTAATACAACAGCAGGTTAATAACACCTCGCCTTAATACAACAGCAGGTTAATGACACCTGCCCTTGATACAACAGCAAGTTATTGACACCTCGCCTTAATACAAGGGCAGGTTAATAACACCTCGCCTTAATGCAACTGCAGGTTAACGACACCTCCCCTTAATACAACAGCAGGTTAATGACATCTCGCCTTAATACAAGGGCAGGTTAATGACACCTTGCCTTAAGACAAGGGCGGGTTAATAACACCTCCCCTTAATACAACAGCAGGTTAATAACACCTCGCCTTAATACAACAGCAGGTTAATGACACCTCCCCTTGATACAAACAGCAGGATTGTAAAACCCCATTAATACAAACACCAGGATTGTAACAGCTCGCCTTAATACAAACAACATGATTGTAACACCCCCCTTAATACAAACAGCAGGATTGTAACACCCCCCCCCCCCTTAATACAAACTGCAAGTTAATGACACCTCCCCTTGATACAAACAGCACGATTGTAAAACCCCCCTTAATACAAACAACAGGATTGTAACACCTCGCCTTAATACAAACAACAGGATAATAACACCTCGCCTTAATATAAAGCCGTACCAGTTACCCTTATAAGTGTATACGCTCCGACCGTGTGCTCTTTTATCTGAAAAAAAAGGACAATTTCTACGAAAATTGGTCAGAAGTCATGGAAAGTATAAAAGGACAAGATCACACTTTTCTACTGGGGGATTTCAATGCTAGAATTGATGCAGATCGTGGCCAACTTGTCACGGTCGCTTTGGAGTTGGTAAATTAAATGACAACGGCCAACGACTTCTAGAGTTTCGCGCCAACCCCAACCTGTGCTTGACAAATACTTTATGTTTTTCAAAACCTAGATTCAGCATAACGTATCTTGGAGACACCCACGAGAACCCACGGAATATGGTGTTAGTGAGCAAAAATTTTACACACTTCGGTACATGATTTTTGGGGTAATGTGGCCGGTATTACGCCCGTGCCGCTTTACTTTCCCAGAAAAAAAATCCGGTACCCATTAAAGACTGGGTGAATCAGAAGCCGTCGGTTGGAGTCGAACCCTACCTCTTGTCTTTTGTAATCCAGTTCACTAACCACTGAGCTATCGCTGCTCCCTAAGGGAGGGCACCCTGAAGTTAAACAACCCCACTGCTTTGTGGGTGAGACTTTTAGTCAACAGCTAGCGGAGCCAACCGTAAAAAAAACCGACGGAAGGCAACAGAAAACCACAGTCGTAATTTCTTTGTACAATCATGAATCGAAACAATAATAGAAATCACTAAGCTTAAGAGAATGCCTTGGCAGAAAGTCAACAAAAGAAATGATTAATAACTGTCTGGAAGCGGAACCTTAGTGGTTGGGGGTTGCCCAGATAGTACCATAGTGGCTGGGGGTTGCCCAGATAGTACCATATTGGCTGGGGACTGCCCAGATAGTACCTTAGTGGCTGGGGGTTGCCCAGATAGTACCATAGTGGCTGGGGGTTGCCCAGATAGTACCTTAGTGTCTTGGGACTGCCCAGATAGCACCTTAGTGGCTGGGGACTACCCAGATAACATCTTAGTGGCTGGAGACTACCCAGATAACACCTTAGCGACTAGAGGCTGCCAAGATAGTACCTAAGTGGCTGGGGGCTGCCCACATAGTATCTTAGGGGCTTGGGGCTGTCCAGGCACTACCTTATGGGCTGACAAGAAAACACCTTAGTGGCTGTGGCTGTCCAGATATCACCTTAGTGGCTGAGGCTGCTCAGATAGCACCTATTTGGTTGGGGCTGCCCAGATAGCAGCTTAGTGGCTGGGGCTGTCCAGATAGCAGCTTAGTGGCTGGGGCTGTCCAGATAGCAGTTTAGTGGCTGGGGCTGCCCAGATAATACCTAATTGGCTGGGGCTACCCAGATAGTACCAAAGTGGCTGGGGCTGCCCAGATAGTACCAAAGTGGCTGGGGCTGCCCAGATAGTACCAAAGTGGCTGGGGCTGCCCAGATAGTACCAAAGTGGCTGGGGCTACCCAGATAGTACCAAAGTGGCTGGGGCTGCCCAGATAGTACCAAAGTGGCTGGGGCTACCCAGATAGTACCAAAATGGCTGGGGCTGCCCAGATAGTACCAAAGTGGCTGGGGCTACCCAGATAGTACCAAAGTGGCTGGGGCTGCCCAGATAGTACCTAAGCTTAAGAGAATGCCTTGGCAGAAAGTCAACAAAAGAAATGATTAATAACTGTCGTGGTCGAAAGTTGTGGAGAGACATGATCACCTACACCTGCAGGCCGGGTACTTTACGATGATGATGTGCGCCTCTATGTATGTTTCCAATATAAACAATGAAGCGAGCAAAGAAGAAAATAAAATCTTGTAATTTTCATTAACATTTAAACATCATTGCAAAACTATGGATAGAAAAGAACTGATGTTGAAGAATATTCAGGGGCGTTTGTAGATCTGCAATATTAAAGTAGATCTGCAATATTAAAGTAGATCTGCAATATTAAAGTAGATCTGTAATATTAATGTAGATCTGCAATATTAAAGTAGATCTGCAATATTAAAGTAGATCTGCAATATTAAAATAAAATAAATAACTGAATTGACGCTTGAAGCATGACTTCTAGTTAATATGGCGGATAGGCGACAGGAACCGTTGAGGCACTGTCAGAAATGTGTTTCTTTTTGCAGTTTCCTCATATTAAAAGTCCGGCTTGCTGCTGGAGCTACTGAGTTTAGTGCTCCGTGCACACCGTGAGCTGTGCTTTTTATCCGGATGGTGTTTCTATATTTAGATTGCTTACGATGAATATATGGTTTGACGAAGGACAGTTCAGCTGCGTTCACTTTCGGTGCTGATACGCCTTAAGTTTTTATACATATTTTGCTGCGATGGGGACTGCAGCTGCCTTTCTTTGTTTGGATATTCGATGAGGTGTTAAATCGAATGATTCCACTGGCACGGGTGGTGGAGCAACTATGGGTTTTAATTCGTTTGCAGCGATACTGGGGCCTTCGACTAACTATAACTATAAATAAAAAGAAGGTTCAATACCTATATAGCTAACAGTAGGTTTACAGTACAATGAAAATACAGAATTATGAAATGTGTAGTAGGTAGATAGATCATATCGATTGTATCTTATTGCAACCAAATAATTAAAAAGTAGTAAACTACCCGCGTCATGCCAAGTGCGTATAGGGAATATGGTGTTAGTGACCATAAATTTTATAACCTTCGGCATATGATTTATTGGTTAATGTGGTCGGTATTACGCCCGTGCCGCTTTACTTTCCTGGAAAACAATCCGGTACCCATTAAAGTCTGGGTGAAACGGAAGCCGTCGGTTGGGATCGAACCCTTCGTCTTTGTCCTTTGTAGTCCAGTTTACTAACCACTGAGCTATCGTTAGCTCCATAACCAAATAATAAAGCGGGTTATTGATTCGAGAGAGCAACGCCAAGTGATAATAACGAGACGCAGACAACAAATGTGTTTATTAATAAAAAGACAAACGTAAGCACAGTCCAACTAGTCTCATTTGATACAAAATCCACTGAACATGAATTTCTAAAATAACTCAATAAAGGTATAATATAAGACTTTAATCAACGTCTTAACACTCTAGTTTTCACCCATTTGTGCTCGGCCGTCTATGCAGAAGTGTTTGGAGACTGTGGACAGTGTCACTTCAAGCATCGAAACACACGATGTCCTCACCTCCCCAGAATACTACTCTGGTATCCATTTCTGCCAGCGGCTGGGTCGACCGCGGGAGTATTGTTTTTCCAACCATGAGTACAACTAACTCTGCTTTGAGCGGAAATCGAATACTGGTTATCCGAACGTCGGTAGTCAGGTGGTTTTCCAAACTAGGCTACCGATGCCCACCCCCTACAAATTCAGTATTGATGTCGGTGCTGTCTTTTTTCAGGGTTTCAATCTGCAGGTGCTGACGTCATGGAATGCATGGCGTTACTCAAATCAAGCTGGAGACACCAAGATCTGAATTGTGACATTGTAGAAGACTATGCAAAGTGTGTCTTAAAAGTTTCAGGGTTTAGCAACTCTCTACTAGCGGAGGATGATGTCATTAGGGAGGTGAAAGCAAAGTTCAGTCAAATTAATGACCACTTGGGGATATCGTGTGACGTCGATTACAAGGGGATTATTGAACAGCTTCAGGTAGAGGAACAAGGAAATGAATATCCACTGACGAAAACAGTACAAGGTGAGTTCAATGATGATGTTATATACATTCATCACCATGAAATACTGTGCATGCTGGCGTAGGTGTTCATGTCTCTGAAACAACTTTTAATCTCGACAGTTATTTACCATTTCTGTTCTTGAACTTCAACTAAACCATTCTCTTAAGCTGTCTGGTATCTTTTCTCTTTGCTTCCCTCTATCTCTTTGTCCCTCAATATTCCCAGTTGTTAAACTATATTTCAGTGCCCCTTTCTCATATCATAGCCAAAAATTTAAGATTGCTTCTTCCTAACATTGGATATTAGCTCTCTTTTTGCTTTGACCTCTTTCAGAACGTTTTCATTACTCTTCTAAGCTGTCCACGGTATTCTCGACATTCTTCTGTAAAACCGCATTTTTACAACCTTCAGTGATTTTCTTTTCTATTGTCCAATTATCCATGATCCACATCCGTATGTTAAGATTGGTTATACATAATATTTAAGAAATCTTTTTCTTGTTTCTATTGTCTAAAATTGCACAGTATCTTCCTCATTTTATATATATATACATTAGCGATACGGTATTACATGATTTGTTATGGTGAGACATGCCTCTCTGTTATTTACATTATAATAACACAAACAATAGTATGGACCGAGCTTTATAAGAGGGCGGCGTTGGAAGTACACCGCTCACGTGGAAGGAATGGAAGGAGAAACTTCTCCATCAACCTTGCATGATTAGACCATCTGGTAAAAGAAATCAAGACCGATCAGGAGAAACACTAGGCAGTTGGCTGTGTTCACTTTCTGTGCGGTTTCGCCTTATGTCTTTTGGCGTGTGCTGAGACTGCTATGATGGGGACTACAGTTACCTTTCTTTGTATGGAAAATGAGTTATAATTCGGATGATTCCACTGGCACGGGCGGTTGAGCAATTATGGATTTTAATTCGCTTGCAGTGATACCGAGGCCTTCCATAACCAATAACCAATAACTAGGCAGGATAATTACTATGAAAGAAATCAGCCTTGGAGCTATGAAACAACTAAAACCTTTAAGAACTAATAGCAAAATCGGTAATTTTGGAGAACTACGATTGTCGGTCTTTGTGTTATCTTCGGTTCAAGAGGAAATTGAATTGAATTTTAAATTAATTACAGGGTTAGATATTATTGCATGTTCTCGTCTCTCTCGCGACAGACGAGATGTGTGTAGAGCTAGAGAATAAAGACTGCATGTTCTCGTCTCTCTCGCGACAGACGAGATGTGTGTAGAGCTAGAGAATAAAGACTGCATGTTCTCGTCTCTCTCGCGACAGACGAGATGTGTGTAGAGCTAGAGAATAAAGACTGCATGTTCTCGTCTCTCTCGCGACAGACGAGATGTGTGTAGAGCTAGAGAATAAAGACTGCATGTTCAGTGCGGTCGCAATAATGTGTCGGAGTAGATATTTTATTTCGCTGTCGAGAGAAGAAAGAAGAAAATAAAAACACCTTTTTTAGACTTCCATCCAACTGCTCTCCTCAAATAAATATTGGAACTACTTGCAGACGCGTTGGGATCTTACAATACTGCTACGTTGGGATCTTACAATACTGCTACGTTGGGATCTTACAATACTGCTACGTTGGGATCTTACAATTCTGCTGCGTGTATTTTTCCGGTGTTTTTTCCCTAAAAGCTATATTCACAAATAACAAGGGGAAAAAATGATTGATTTGAAACAAAATAATACAGATAAATGGATACCCTTGATAATGTAAATATCCAATGAAGACGTATGTTTTTCGTTTGCCAACTTTCACCACTGACGAAGTCTCTAGAGACTTGCAACAGAATTTTGCGTGTTAATCCGTTTTTTTACCTGGCATCCGTGCGCACAGGGGTCCCTCGCCCCACAGGTTGATAACTCCGACTGCGAGGGTACTCATAATGTTTCTGTATATGAGTATTTGATGTTTTCAGCATCGCTGTTGAAACTAGAAGTGGTTGCCGCGGAGAAAATCACAAAGAAAGTGGAAAATGTTGCAGCCGAGATGTGAACTCAAAACCTCTCGGTCTCGAGGCTGGCATCTTGCCTTGAGACCAACCAGTTACCCATGAAGACGGATGAAAAGACATACACATTTGAAAGAACATTCTCATCAATACCATTCTGCAGAGGGCATTAAATGATGTCAGAAGATACAGCTGGTTAGAAAGTACAATAATGTGAAAGCATGGTTTCTGAGTAACAAGACACAACTGGTTAGAAAGTACAATAATGTGAAAGCATGGTTTCTGAGTAACAAGACACAGCTGGTTAGAAAGTACAATAATGTGAAAGCATGGTTTCTGAGTAACAAGACACAACTGGTTAGAAAGTACAATAATGTGAAAGCATGGTTTCTGTGTAACAAGACACAGCTGGTTAGAAAGTACAATAATGTGAAAGCATGGTTTCTGTGTAACAAGACACAACTGGTTAGAAAGTACAATAATGTGAAAGCATGGTTTCTGTGTAACAAGACACAGCTGGTTAGAAAGTACAATAATGTGAAAGCATGGTTTCTGTGTAACAAGACACAACTGGTTAGAAAGTACAATAATGTGAAAGCATGGTTTCTGTGTAACAAGACACAGGCAGAATTAGAATAAGGTAGTTTCAAAACATCAAGGCGATCTTAAACATGACAAGAGAAGAAGTTTGAGATCCCGCAAGAGACAGATTCTTCCCTGTGGGCTGTGACGGGTGGAATGTTCTGCAAGGGTCACGCAACACATTCTAGATTGGTCGAGTAGTTCTACAGGAACCGAACGGAGTCGCTAAGCAACAACTGCAATCTTTATGGACAACTACAAACTTGATATAGAAGGAGAGAATGTGAAATTCTCTGAATGGCAAGAAACAGAACAGTTTTGAAAGTGTTTATTGAAGACCTATGCTCCACAGGGAGCTGAACAGTAGAAGAAGAAGCCTAATGGACAACTTATGCAAAGCAGGAGAGAGTGTTAAATGTTTTCCATTTGCGATGTCCGAGCCGTATTCTTGGTATCACCTGGAAGGACAAGGTGACAAACATTATGATATTTAAATACAAATTGTCATTACATTTTTTCTATTTCCCTATTTAACCTCAGACGGAAGATCTACAAAAGAGGTGAGATGCAGAATGGCTCAGGCAAAAGCAGCTTTCCAAAAAATGAAGAAGATACTAATCTTCAATAATTATTTTTACAATCGAAACAAGAAAATTAGTTCTTAAGTGTTATGTAGAGCCAGTCTTAACATATGGATATGAATCATGGACAATAGGACAACAGACAAGAAAATCACTGGAGTCTTTAGAAATGTGATTTTACAGAAGAATGTTGAGAATACCATGGACAGCTAAGAAAAGTAATGAAAATGTTCTGAAAGAGATCAAAGCAAAAAGAGAGATAATTTCCAATATTAGGAAGAAACAATCATCATTTTTTGGCCATGTAATGAGAAGAGAACAACTGGAATATATTGTAACAACTGGAAAAATTGAGGGACGAAGAGATAGAGGGAAGCAAAGAGAAAAAATACCAGACAGCTTAATAATGGCATGGCAGAAGGTCAACAACAGAAATGATAAATAACTGTCGAGATTGAAAGTTGTGGAGAGACATGATCACCTACGCCAGCAGGCCCGGGTACTTGATGATGATGATGATTTCCCTAGTGGCAAACGTGTCTTTGCTTACATTATTAATCTTATTATTTTTATTATTTTAATTCCAGAATACGATGATGCCTTCACGGTCAGTGATTGCATCACGGTATATGCTAACCAGGATTCTCTAACCTGCAGCGCATGCGCAGATTACATGAAATGTTTGCTTCGAGCTATGAATGTTCCAGCAATGCAATCCACCAGGTCGGACATTGCCTTTCAACAAATGAGCAATTACGTCAACAACAGGCTGGCGCAGTTTGGTTTAAATTGCGATCTGGATGTTAAATCTATGCTAGCGGAAGTACGTCAGGAGCAATATGAAGTCGGTGAGTCCGAATTCAAGTACCACCACTTTTATTGTATTATTAAATTGATACAGTTCTATCAGTTATCGTTCTTTTCTAAGTGGGCGTGTCTAATATTTATAATGGCTGTGTTTTATATAGGAATGCAAATACCATTATCATCATGTGTCGTGTATTGCCGCAGAGATAGTCAACTTCTTTCTCTACAATATCTCATCAATGATATATAGTCTCTTCTTTAATTTACCTTTTCAATAGCTCTTTTTCATTCTTATATATCTCTTTGTGATATTTTCTGCTTCTAAGGCGTCCCACGCTCTTTGTTGTCGTTAGCTTTGTCAGATATTATTTCCTTATTTCTACTTTTTTTTTTTTTGGTCTTTTTTTTTTTGCATTCTTACTATAATTGTTAATTGACTTTGCTTTTATCTGAATTTTATTTTTCACTTATGTCCTTGACGTTCAGAAGAAATAGCAATATATTTTAAATGCGGCATAAATTTGAACCATGGCCTCATTGTCCATCCTTCGCAACAATAAAACGTTATTGTAATATATAGAACTGCAAGAACTTCTTTTCTTGTATAAAGCCAAGCTATAAATATATTTTTATTGTCTGTTTGCGAAGAAGAAAAATAAAAATGAGACACAAATTATGTTAGTTTATTTACTGTTTCCTGTTTATCGAAAACACTTTTCTAAAGACCTAATTTATGGACATGTTATTTCCATTCAGAAGAGTAACGTCCCCTTGAGGGAGATCCCCTTTATTCGGCGGTTCTCTAACCTGTCATTAGAAGACACCTAATTGTAGAGAAACTGGAAACAACGCGAGGGTAAAGTCATATCTTTCCTAGCCCTAACATTAATATTAGCCGAACAATTAGATAAACTGTGCTCGTAATAACAATTGAATGAAAATACTAAAATCTATCACTTATGAATTATTCAGTATTTTAAAGAGATAATTTTTTTAGTATTTTAAAGAGATATTTTTTTAGTATTTTAAAGAGATAAATTTTTAGTATTTTAAAGAGATAAATTGTTAGTACTTTAAAGAGATAATTTTTTTAGTATTTTAAAGACATTTTTTAGTATTTTAAAGAGATAATATTTAGTATTTTAAAGATATCATTTTTAGTATTTTAAAGAGATAATATTTTGTATTTTAAAGAGATCATTTTTAGTATTTTAAAGAGATCATTTTTAGTATTTTAAAGAGACAATTTTTTTAGTATTTTAAAGAGATAAATTTTTAGTATTTGAAAACAACTGTAGTTTTGTTGTGACGTCAACTAATTCATCATTTTAATGGGTTCATTTTAATTCATGTCCCTAAACTAGGACTTAGGCAAGCAAGTCTATGCCAATAGAAGTGAGAAAGAAAGTTCATAAGTGCTATATAGAGCCAATTCTGAGCTATGGTAGCGAATCATGGACAGTAGATAAACAAATGAAAAGACGATTAGAGGCCACAGAGATGAGATTTCTCAGAAGAATGTTGAAAGTTCCCTGGACAGATAAAAAGACTAATGAGAAAGTTCTCAGAGACCAACACAGAAAGGGAGCTCCTAAAAATATCAGAAATATACATTCAACATTTTGTGGGCACATCATGAGAAGAGGAAAGTTAGAATACTTGGTTACAATTGGTAGAATACAGGGATAAAGATATCGCTGACAACAAAGATAAAAAATACTGGCTAGCTTGCTGTCATGGCATGGAAAACAACCAACAACATAACTGATACGATGCGCAGTGGATAGGAAAATATTAAGGGGCATGATCGCCTACTCCAACCGGTTTGGCACAATAGGACGAAACTAGGACTTTACAAAAACATTTTCTTACTTTAACAAAATTGTACAGTTCTTCTAGAAATTATTCTCGTTACAAGACGTTTGTTATATTCCTTTATTTCAGGACTTAGTTCCACTGATGCTAACATTAAAACATGTATCAGCATAATGGCTTGGAGTGCATACAGCGAAGGTCTCAACTGCGATGGCATTCAAGGTTATGTCAAGTGTCTACTCAAAGTAAAGGGATACACAAATCCAGCACTGGTCAGTGAAGAAAGTCTTGTCATAATTGAGGCACGACTGGAGGTAACTCTGACTCGATCTGGGTTGTTATGTGATCTAGACGTAAAGAGATTAGTGGAAGAGCTTCATGAAGAGGAAAGCCATGACGTAAATTATATGATGACAACACCGACAGGTAAGGATGAGAGAATAGTGTAGGGCATTCTTTCAGATAAGCAAAACACTTATTGAGTTGTCTCTACCAAAGGTATCCAGGCTATTCTCAAACAGTCTTATCATCCAACAGTCTCCAGGCTATTCTCAAACAGTCTTCATCCAACAGTCTCTATGCTATTCTCAAAAGTCTTTCATCCAACAGTCTCCATGCTATTCTCAAACGGTCTTATCATCCAACAGTCTCCAGGCTATTCTCAAATAGTCTTATCATCCAACAGTCTCCAGGCTATTCTCAATAGTCTTATCATCCAACAGTCTCCATGCTATTCTCGAATAGTCTTATCATCCAACAGTCTCTAGGCTATTCTCAAATAGTCTTATCATCCAACAGTCTCCAGGCTATTCTCAAATAGTCTTATCATCCAACAGTCTCTAGGCTATTCTCAAATAGTCTTATCATCCAACAGTCTCCATGCTATTCTCAAACAGTCTTATCATCCAACAGTCTCCAGGCTATTCTCAAATAGTCTTATCATCCAACAGTCTCCAGGCTATTCTCAAACAGTCTTATCATCCAACAGTCTCCAGGCTATTCTCAAATAGTCTTATCATCCAACAGTCTCCATGCTATTCTCGAATAGTCTTATCATCCAACAGTCTCTAGGCTATTCTCAAACAGTCTTATCATCCAACAGTCTCCAGGCTATTTTCAAACAGTCTTATCATCAAACAGTCTCCAGGCTATTCTCAAACAGTCTTATCATCAAACAGTCTCCAGGCTATTCTCAAATAGTCTTATCATCCAACAGTCTCAGGCTATTCTCAAACAGTCTTATCATCCAACAGTCTCCAGACTATTCTCAAACAGTCTTATCATCCAACAGTCTCCAGGCTATTCTCAAATAGTCTTATCATCCAACAGTCTCCAGGCTATTCTCAAACAGTTTTATCATCCAACAGTCTCCAGGCTATTCTCAAATAGTCTTATCATCCAACAGTCTCCAGACTCTTCTCAAACAGTCTTATCATCAAACAGTCTACAGGCTATTCTCAAATAGTCTTATCATCCAACAGTCTCTAGGCTACTCTCAAACAGTCTTATCATCAAACAGTCTACAGGCTATTCTCAAATAGTCTTATCATCCAACAGTCTCAAGGCTATTCTCAAACAGTCTTATCATCCAACAGTCTCCAGGCTATTCTCAAACAGTCTTATCATCCAACAGTCTCCAGGCTATTCTCAAATAGTCTTATCATCCAACAGTCTCCAGGCTATTCTCAAACAGTCTTATCATCAAACAGTCTACAGGCTATTCTCAAATAGTCTTATCATCCAACAGTCTCTAGGCTACTCTCAAACAGTCTTATCATCAAACAGTCTACAGGCTATTCTCAAATAGTCTTATCATCCAACAGTCTCCAGGCTCTTCTCAAACAGTCTTATCATCAAACAGTCTACATGCTATTCTCAAATAGTCTTATCATGCAACAGTCTCCAGGCTCTTTTCAAACAGTCTTATCATCAAACAGTCTTCAGGCTATTCTCAAATAGTCTTATCATCCAACAGTCTCTAGGCTATTCTCAAACAGTCTTATCATCCAACAGTCTACAGGCTATTCTCAAAAAGTCTTATCATCCAACAGTCTCTATGCTATTCTCCAAAAGTCTTACATCCAACAGTCTCCTGGCTATTCTCAAACAGTCTTATCATCCAACAGTCTCCAGGCTATTCTCAAATAGTCTTATCATCCAACAGTCTCCAGGCTATTCTCAAATAGTCTTATCATCCAACAGTCTCCAGGCTATTCTCAAACAGTCTTATCATCCAACAATCTCCAGGCTATTCTCAAACAGTCTTATCGTCCAACAGTCTCCATGCTATTCTCGAATAGTCTTATCATCCAACAGTCTCTAGGCTATTCTCAAACAGTCTTATGATCCAACTGTCTCCAGGCTATTCTCAAATAGTCTTATCATCCAACAGTCTCCAGGCTATTCTCAAACAGTCTTATCATCCAACAGTCTCTAGGTTATTCTCCAAAAGTCTTACACCCAACATTCTCCATGCTATTCTCAAATAGTCTTATCGTCCAACAGTCTCCAGGCTATTCTCAAACAGTCTTTTCATCCAATGTTCTCCTAGCTATTCTCAAATAGTCTTATCATCCAACAGTCTTCAGGCTATTCTCCAAATGTCTTATATCCAACAGTCTCCATGCTATTCTCAAACAGTCTTATCGTCCAACAGTCTCCAGGCTATTCTCAAACAGTCTTATCATCCAACAGTCTCCAGGCTATTCTCAAATAGTCTTATCATCCAACAGTCTCCAGGCTATTCTCCAAAAGTCTTACATCCAACAGTCTCCATGCTATTCTCAAATAGTCTTATCATCCAACAGTCTCCAGGCTATTCTCCAAAAGTGTTACATCCAACAGTCTCCGGGCTATTCTCAAACAGTCTTTCATCCAACAGTCTCCAGGCTATTCTCAAACAGTCTTATCGTCCAACAGTCTCCATGCTATTCTCGAATAGTCTTATCATCCAACAGTCTCTAGGCTATTCTCAAACAGTCTTATGATCCAACTGTCTCCAGGCTATTCTCAAATAGTCTTATCATCCAACAGTCTCCAGGCTATTCTCAAACAGTCTTATCATCCAACAGTCTCCAGGCTATTCTCAAACAGTCTTATCGTCCAACAGTCTCCATGCTATTCTCGAATAGTCTTATCATCCAACAGTCTCTAGGCTATTCTCAAACAGTCTTATCATCAAACAGTCTCCAGGCTATTCTCAAACAGTCTTATCATCAAACAGTCTCCAGGCTATTCTCAAACAGTCTTATCATCAAACAGTCTCCAGGCTATTCTCAAATAGTCTTATCATCCAACAGTCTCAAGGCTATTCTCAAACAGTCTTATCATCCAACAGTCTCCAGGCTATTCTCAAACAGTCTTATCATCCAACAGTCTCCAGGCTATTCTCAAATAGTCTTATCATCCAACAGTCTCCAGGCTATTCTCAAACAGTCTTATCATCCAACAGTCTACATGCTATTCTCAAATAGTCTTATCATCCAACAGTCTCCAGACTCTTCTCAAACAGTCTGATCATCAAACAGTCTACAGGCTATTCTCAAATAGTCTTATCATCCAACAGTCTCTAGGCTACTCTCAAACAGTCTTATCATCAAACAGTCTACAGGCTATTCTCAAATAGTCTTATCATCCAACAGTCTCCAGGCTCTTCTCAAACAGTCTTATCATCAAACAGTCTACATGCTATTCTCAAATAGTCTTATCATGCAACAGTCTCCAGGCTCTTCTCAAACAGTCTTATCATCCAACAGTCTTCAGGCTATTCTCAAATAGTCTTATCATCCAACAGTCTCTAGGCTATTCTCAAACAGTCTTATCATCCAACAGTCTACAGGCTATTCTCAAAAAGTCTTATCATCCAACAGTCTCTATGCTATTCTCCAAAAGTCTTACATCCAACAGTCTCCTGGCTATTCTCAAACAGTCTTATCATCCAACAGTCTCCAGGCTATTCTCAAATAGTCTTATCATCCAACAGTCTCCAGGCTATTCTCAAATAGTCTTATCATCCAACAGTCTCCAGGCTATTCTCAAACAGTCTTATCATCCAACAATCTCCAGGCTATTCTCAAACAGTGTTATCGTCCAACAGTCTCCATGCTATTCTCAAATAGTCTTATCATCCAACAGTCTCTAGGCTATTCTCAAACAGTCTTATGATCCAACTGTCTCCAGGCTATTCTCAAATAGTCTTATCATCCAACAGTCTCCAGGCTATTCTCAAACAGTCTTATCATCCAACAGTCTCTAGGTTATTCTCCAAAAGTCTTACACCCAACATTCTCCATGCTTTTCTCAAATAGTCTTATCGTCCAACAGTCTCCAGGCTATTCTCAAACAGTCTTTTCATCCAATGTTCTCCTAGCTATTCTCAAATAGTCTTATCATCCAACAGTCTTCAGGCTATTCTCCAAATGTCTTATATCCAACAGTCTCCATGCTATTCTCAAACAGTCTTATCATCCAACAGTCTCCAGGCTATTCTCAAACAGTCTTATCATCCAACAGTCTCCAGGCTATTCTCAAATAGTCTTATCATCCAACAGTCTCCAGGCTATTCTCCAAAAGTCTTACATCCAACAGTCTCCATGCTATTCTCAAATAATCTTATCATCCAACAGTCTCCAGGCTATTCTCCAAAAGTGTTACATCCAACAGTCTCCGGGCTATTCTCAAACAGTCTTATCATCCAACAGTCTCCATGCTATTCTCAAACAGTTTTATCGTCCAACAGTTTCCAGGCTATTCTCAAACAGTCTTATCATCCAACAGTCTCCATGCTATTCTCAAACAGTTTTATCGTCCAACAGTTTCCAGGCTATTCTCAAACAGTCTTATCATCAAACAGTCTTCATGCTATTCTCAAACAGTTTCATCGTCCAACAGTTTCCAGGCTATTCTCAAACAGTCTTATCATCCAACAGTCTCCATGCTATTCTCGAACAGTTTTATCGTCCAACAGTTTCCAGGCTATTCTCAAACAGTCTTATCATCCAACAGTCTCCATGCTATTCTCAAACAGTTTTATCGTCCAACAGTTTCCAGGCTATTCTCAAACAGTCTTATCATCCAACAGTCTCCATGCTATTCTCAAACAGTTTTATCGTCCAACAGTTTCCAGGCTATTCTCAAACAGTCTTATCATCCAACAGTCTTCATGCTACTCTCAAACAGTTTTATGATCCAACAGTCTCCAGGCTCTTCTCAAACAGTCTTATCATCAAACAGTCTTCAGGCTATTCTCAAATAGTCTTATCATCCAACAGTCTCTAGGCTATTCTCAAACAGTCTTATCATCCAACAGTCTACAGGCTATTCTCAAAAAGTCTTATCATCCAACACTCTCTAGGCTATTCTCAAAAGTCTTACATCCAACAGTCTCCTGGCTATTCTCAAACAGTCTTATCATCCAACAGTCTCCAGGCTATTCTCAAATAGTCTTATCATCCAACAGTCTCCAGGCTATTTTCAAATAGTCTTATCATCCAACAGTCTCCAGGCTATTCTCAAACAGTCTTATCATCCAACAATCTCCAGGCTATTCTCAAATAGTCTTATCGTCCAGCAGTCTCCAGGCTATTCTCAAACAGTCTTATCATCCAACAGTCTCCTGGCTATTCTCAAACAGTCTTATCATCCAACAGTCTCCAGGCTATTCTCAAATAGTCTTATCATCCAACAGTCTTCAGGCTATTCTCCAAAAGTCTTACATCCAACAGTCTCCATGCTATTCTCAAACAGTCTTATCGTCCAACAGTCTCCAGGCTTTTCTCAAATAGTCTTATCATCAAACAGTCTCCAGGCTATTCTCAAACAGTCTTATCATCAAACAGTCTCCAGGCTATTCTCAAAGAGTCTTATCATCCAACAGTCTCCAGGCTATTCTCAAACAGTCTTATCATCCAACAGTCTCCAGGCTATTCTCAAACAGTCTTATCATCCAACAGTCTCCAGGCTATTCTCAAACAGTCTTATCATCCAACAGTCTCCTGTCTATTCTCAAATAGTCTTATCATCCAACAGTCTTCAGGCTATTCTCCAAAAGTCTTACATCCAACAGTCTCCATGCTATTCTCAAACAGTCTTATCATCCAACAGTTTCCAGGCTATTCTCAAACAGTCTTATCATCCAACAGTCTCCAGGCTATTCTCAAATAGTCTTATCATCCAACAGTCTTCAGGCTATTCTCCAAAAGTCTTACATCCAACAGTCTCCATGCTATTCTCAAACAGTCTTATCATCCAACAGTTTCCAGGCTATTCTCAAACAGTCTTATCATCCAACTGTCTCCAGGCTATTCTCAAACAGTCTTATCGTCCAACAGTCTCCATGCTATTCTCGAATAGTCTTATCATCCAACAGTCTCTAGGCTATTCTCAAACAGTCTTATGATCCAACTGTCTCCAGGCTATTCTCAAATAGTCTTATCATCCAACAGTCTCCAGGCTATTCTCAAACAGTCTTATCATCCAACAGTCTCCAGGCTATTCTCAAACAGTTTTATCGTCCAACAGTCTCCATGCTATTCTCGAATAGTCTTATCATCCAACAGTCTCTAGGCTATTCTCAAACAGTCTTATCATCCAACAGTCTCCAGGCTATTCTCAAACAGTCTTATCATCAAACAGTCTCCAGGCTATTCTCAAACAGTCTTATCATCAAACAGTCTCCAGGCTATTCTCAAATAGTCTTATCATCCAACAGTCTCAAGGCTATTCTCAAACAGTCTTATCATCCAACAGTCTCCAGGCTATTCTCAAATAGTCTTATCATCCAACAGTCTCCAGGCTATTCTCAAACAGTTTTATGATCCAACAGTCTCCAGGCTATTCTCAAATAGTCTTATCATCCAACAGTCTCCAGACTCTTCTCAAACAGTCTTATCATCAAACAGTCTACAGGCTATTCTCAAATAGTCTTATCATCCAACAGTCTCTAGGCTACTCTCAAACAGTCTTATCATCAAACAGTCTACAGGCTATTCTCAAATAGTCTTATCATCCAACAGTCTCCATGCTATTCTCAAACAGTCTTATCGTCCAACAGTCTCCAGGCTATTCTCAAACAGTCTTATCATCCAACAGTCTCCAGGCTATTCTCAAATAGTCTTATCATCCAACAGTCTCCAGGCTATTCTCCAAAAGTCTTACATCCAACAGTCTCCATGCTATTCTCAAATAGTCTTATCATCCAACAGTCTCCAGGCTATTCTCCAAAAGTGTTACATCCAACAGTCTCCGGGCTATTCTCAAACAGTCTTATCATCCAACAGTCTCCAGGCTATTCTCAAACAGTCTTATCATCCAACAGTCTCCAGGCTATTCTCAAACAGTCTTATCATCCAACAGTCTCCAGGCTATTCTCAAACAGTCTTATCATCCAACAGTCTCCAGGCTATTCTCAAACAGTCTTATCATCCAACAGTCTCCATGCTATTCTCGAATAGTCTTATCATCCAACAGTCTCTAGGCTATTCTCAAACAGTCTTATCATCCAACAGTCTCCAGGCTATTCTCAAACAGTCTTATCATCAAACAGTCTCCAGGCTATTCTCAAACAGTCTTATCATCAAACAGTCTCCAGGCTATTCTCAAATAGTCTTATCATCCAACAGTCTCAAGGCTATTCTCAAACAGTCTTATCATCCAACAGTCTCCAGGCTATTCTCAAACAGTCTTATCATCCAACAGTCTCCCGGCTATTCTCAAATAGTCTTATCATCCAACAGTCTCCAGGCTATTCTCAAACAGTTTTATGATCCAACAGTCTCCAGGCTATTCTCAAATAGTCTTATCATCCAACAGTCTCCAGACTCTTCTCAAACAGTCTTATCATCAAACAGTCTACAGGCTATTCTCAAATAGTCTTATCATCCAACAGTCTCTAGGCTACTCTCAAACAGTCTTATCATCAAACAGTCTACAGGCTATTCTCAAATAGTCTTATCATCCAACAGTCTCCAGGCTCTTCTCAAACAGTCTTATCATCAAACAGTCTACATGATATTCTCAAATAGTCTTATCATGCAACAGTCTCCAGGCTCTTCTCAAACAGTCTTATCATCAAACAGTCTTCAGGCTATTCTCAAATAGTCTTATCATCCAACAGTCTCTAGGCTATTCTCAAACAGTCTTATCATCCAACAGTCTCCAGGCTATTCTCAAAAAGTCTTATCATCCAACAGTCTCTATGCTATTCTCCAAAAGTCTTACATCCAACAGTCTCCTGGCTATTCTCAAACAGTCTTATCATCCAACAGTCTCCAGGCTATTCTCAAATAGTCTTATCATCCAACAGTCTCCAGGCTATTCTCAAATACTCTTATCATCCAACAGTCTCCAGGCTATTCTCAAACAGTCTTATCATCCAACAATCTCCAGGCTATTCTCAAACAGTCTTATCATCCAACAGTCTCCATGCTATTCTCGAATAGTCTTATCATCCAACAGTCTCTAGGCTATTCTCAAACAGTCTTATCATCCAACAGTCTCTAGGTTATTCTCCAAAAGTCTTACACCCAACATTCTCCATGCTATTCTCAAATAGTCTTATCATCCAACAGTCTCCAGGCTATTCTCCAAAAGTGTTACATCCAACAGTCTCCGGGCTATTCTCAAACAGTCTTACACCCAACATTCTCCATGCTATTCTCAAACAGTCTTATCGTCCAACAGTCTCCAGGCTATTCTCAAACAGTCTTATCATCCAACAGTCTCCAGGCTATTCTCAAATAGTCTTATCATCCAACAGTCTCCAGGCTATTCTCCAGAAGTCTTACATCCAACAGTCTCCATGCTATTCTCAAATAGTCTTATCATCCAACAGTCTCCAGGCTATTCTCCAAAAGTGTTACATCCAACAGTCTCCGGGCTATTCTCAAACAGTCTTATCATCCAACAGTCTCCATGCTATTCTCAAACAGTTTTATCGTCCAACAGTTTCCAGGCTCTTCTCAAACAGTCTTAGCATCAAACAGTCTACAGGCTATTCTCAAATAGTCTTATCAAGCAACAGTCTCCAGGCTCTTCTCAAACAGTCTTATCATCAAACAGTCTTCAGGCTATTCTCAAATACTCTTATCATCCAACAGTCTCTAGGCTATTCTCAAACAGTCTTATCATCCAACAGTCTACAGGCTATTCTCAAAAAGTCTTATCATCCAACAGTCTCTAGGCTATTCTCCAAAAGTCTTACATCCAACAGTCTCCTGGCTATTCTCAAACAGTCTTATCATCCAACAGTCTCCAGGCTATTCTCAAATAGTCTTATCATCCAACAGTCTCCAGGCTATTCTCAAATAGTCTTATCATCCAACAGTCTCCAGGCTATTCTCAAACAGTCTTATCATCCAACAATCTCCAGGCTATTCTCAAATAGTCTTATCGTCCAGCAGTCTCCAGGCTATTCTCAAACAGTCTTATCATCCAACAGTCTCCTGGCTATTCTCAAACAGTCTTATCATCCAACAGTCTCCAGGCTATTCTCAAATAGTCTTATCATCCAACAGTCTTCAGGCTATTCTCCAAAAGTCTTACATCCAACAGTCTCCATGCTATTCTCAAACAGTCTTATCGTCCAACAGTCTCCAGGCTGTTCTCAAATAGTCTTATCATCAAACAGTCTCCAGGCTATTCTCAAACAGTCTTATCATCAAACAGTCTCCAGGCTATTCTCAAATAGTCTTATCATCCAACAGTCTCCAGGCTATTCTCAAACAGTCTTATCATCCAACAGTCTCCAGGCTATTCTCAAACAGTCTTTTCATCCAACAGTCTCCAGGCTATTCTCAAACAGTCTTATCATCCAACAGTCTCCAGGCTATTCTCAAATAGTCTTATCATCCAACAGTCTTCAGGCTATTCTCCAAAAGTCTTACATCCAACAGTCTCCATGCTATTCTCAAACAGTCTTATCATCCAACAGTTTCCAGGCTATTCTCAAACAGTCTTATCATCCAACAGTCTCCAGGCTATTCTCAAATAGTCTTATCATCCAACAGTCTTCAGGCTATTCTCCAAAAGTCTTACATCCAACAGTCTCCATGCTATTCTCAAACAGTCTTATCATCCAACAGTTTCCAGGCTATTCTCAAACAGTCTTATCATCCAACTGTCTCCAGGCGATTCTCAAACTGTCTTATCATCCAACAGTCTCCAGGCTATTCTCAAATAGTCTTATCATCCAACAGTCTTCAGGCTATTCTCCAAAAGTCTTACATCCAACAGTCTCCATGCTATTCTCAAACAGTCTTATCATCCAACAGTTTCCAGGCTATTCTCAAACAGTCTTATCATCCAACTGTCTCCAGGCGATTATCAAACTGTCTTATCATCCAACTGTCTCCAGGCGATTCTCAAACTGTCTTATCACCCTTATGTGGCGGAGTGTTGTATCGGAGAGTGATGCCTAAGTGAACGTTGTGATGGAGAGTGTTGTTTGCGAGTGTTGAGCGAGAGAACATTCTGTTGGAATGCGTTGAGTGAGAGAATGGTGTGGGTCATAACTTTATGTTGGAAAGTGCTGTGTGGGAGCTTGTTCTATTTGTGGGGAGCGTCATTTGGGAGGCCCTATGTGTGGGAAAGCGATGTGTGGAAGAAGATAAAAGATAATAAAGCTCTGGTATCATTGAAAAAAAAGTAATGTACCCCTGTCACGTCAATTGGCGTATAGGGAATATGGTGTTAATGACCATCAATTTTACAGACTTCGGCACATGATTTTTGGGGTAATGTGGTCGGAATTACGCACGTGCCGCCTTACTTTCCCAGAAAAAAATCCGGTACCCATTAAAGGCTGGGTGAACCCGGAAGCCGTCGGTTGGTTTCGAACCTTACCTCTTGTCCTTTGTAGCCCGGTTCACTAACGACTGAGCTATCGCGGCTCCGTAAAAGAGAATTACTGAACAGAATGAAAACAGTATAGATAGTTTAGTTTGGGTTCACCAGCAGAATAAGGCAGTGAGAAACATCACAGAAAAAGTACCAAGAGAGGAGAGAGAAAATATTTAAATGTCATGATATAGTATTTTTGAAGCCGGAGATTGATTGCCTGTTTGGCGAGAAACACCTGAGCTGCTGTTGCGAAAGAAAATAATGAAAACGTGATTTTCAAGCGAAGTTCAGCTCGTCGTTCATCGGTAATGGTTTTATTTTCGTGTTTTTTTAAATATATTTTTTTATTTTTTATTTTTTATTTTGCTTAAAGTGATAAGAAGACACATATTCACAACAGCGTCATTAATGGTGTCTCTGTTAAAGATAAATATAGAGTCATTAATGGTGTCTCTGTTAAAGATAAATATAGAGTCATTAATGGTGTCTCTGTTAAAGATAAATATAGAGTCATTAATGGTGTCTCTGTTAAAGATAAATATAGCGTCATTAATGGTGTCTCTGTTAAAGATAAATATAGCGTCGTTAATGGTGTCTCTGTTAAAGATAAATATAGCGTCGTTAATGGTGTCTCTGTTAAAGATAAATATAGCGTCATTAATGGTGTCTCTGTTAAAGATAAATATAGCGTCGTTAATGGTGTCTCTGTTAAAGATAAATATAGCGTCGTTAATGGTGTCTCTGTTAAAGATAAATATAGCGTCGTTAATGGTGTCTCTGTTAAAGATAAATATAGCGTCATTAATGGTGTCTCTGTTAAAGATAAATATAGCGTCGTTAATGGTGTCTCTGTTAAAGATAAATATAGCGTCGTTAATGGTGTCTCTGTTAAAGATAAATATAGCGTCATTAATGGTGTCTCTGTTAAAGATAAATATAGCGTCGTTAATGGTGTCTCTGTTAAAGATAATATAGCGCCGTTAATGGTGTCTCTGTTAAAGATAAATATAGCGTCATTAATGGTGTCTCTGTTAAAGATAAATATAGCGTCATTAATGGTGTCTCTGTTAAAGATAAATATAGCGTCATTAATGGTGTCTCTGTTAAAGATAAATATAGCGTCGTTAATGGTGTCTCTGTTAAAGATAAATATAGAGTCATTAATGGTGTCTCTGTTAAAGATAAATATAGCGTTATTAATGGTGTCTCTGTTAAAGATAAATATAGAGTCATTAATGGTGTCTCTGTTAAAGATAAATATAGCGTCATTAATGGTGTCTCTGTTAAAGATAAATATAGCGTTATTAATGGTGTCTCTGTTAAAGATAAATATAACGTTATTAATGGTGTCTCTGTTAAAGATACATATCTGTGGTTTGTTTTTCAGGGCTGCAGGCGGGAGATGCTGGAACTCAAATATGCATCAACACATTTTTTGCCAGCGTTGAAAGTGAGGGTCTTAGCTGTAGCAGCTACAGAACCTTCGTCGCCTGTGTCATGAAAGTAAACGGATTCGCTGATCCGACTGTGGCGACTAATGAGAACGTCAGAATATTGACGACTAGGTTAGGGACAAACATTGCTCGCTATGGGATGTCATGTGACTTGAATCTAACGAGCATGGTTTTACACTTTCAAAAGGAACAGAACCAAGAGAGCAGTCCCATCACCACAAGACCATCAGGTGAGAAAGGGAGATAATGTATTAGGAATATCTAGTAGGACCGATAAGTCTCGGTTTCTTGGTCTGATTCACAATCAAAGTCTCCTCTCACCTTCTTCTTCTTCTTCTACCTTTTGGCTCCTTGTGGAGCATAGGTTTCAACAAACACTTTCAGCTCCTTGTGGAGCATAGGTTTCAACAAACACTTTCAGCTCCTTGTGGAGCATAGGTTTCAACAAACACTTTCAGCTCCTTGTGGAACATAGGTTTCAACAAACACTTTCAGCTCCTTGTGGAGCATAGGTTTCAACAAACACTTTCAGCTCCTTGTGGAACATAGGTTTCAACAAACACTTTCAGCTCCTTGTGGAGCATAGGTTTCAACAAACACTTTCAGCTCCTTGTGGAACATAGGTTTCAACAAACACTTTCAGCTCCTTGTGGAACATAGGTTTCAACAAACACTTTCAGCTCCTTGTGGAGCATAGGTTTCAACAAACACTTTCAGCTCCTTGTGGAACATAGGTTTCAACAAACACTTTCAGCTCCTTGTGGAGCATAGGTTTCAACAAACACTTTCAGCTCCTTGTGGAGCATAGGTTTCAACAAACACTTTCAGCTCCTTGTGGAGCATAGGTTTCAACAAACACTTTCAGCTCCTTGTGGAGCATAGGTTTCAACAAACACTTTCAGCTCCTTGTGGAACATAGGTTTCAACAAACACTTTCAGCTCCTTGTGGAACATAGGTTTCAACAAACACTTTCAGCTCCTTGTGGAACATAGGTTTCAACAAACACTTTCAGCTCCTTGTGGAGCATAGGTTTCAACAAACACTTTCAGCTCCTTGTGGAACATAGGTTTCAACAAACACTTTCAGCTCCTTGTGGAACATAGGTTTCAACAAACACTTTCAGCTCCTTGTGGAGCATAGGTTTCAACAAACACTTTCAAAGCCGTTCTGTTTATTGCCACTCTTTTAAGATCATTCCCCATCATCTTCATCTCTACTTCCATCTGTCTTATTCAAGAATTCCTTGGTCTTCCTCTTTGTTTTTTCCTTGAGGGTTCCAAAAAAGAGCCTGTTGTGTAATAATTTCAGTTGGCTTCCAACATGTGTGTCCTATCCAGCGCCATCGTCTTCGCTATATTTCTATATCCACTGGTATTTGACTGGTACATTTCCATAATTCTATGTTAGTGATTTTGTCCTGCCATTTCCATCCTTTTATTTTACTTAAGCATCCATTAATGAAAGTCTGTATCTTCCATATTCAATATATGTAAATTATATATATGTAAAATATATTATGTAAATTCCATTGGACTTCCATATGTTTGAACATCCATATCTCCTCTCACATATTTGTTAATAAATATGTTTTCCTTAATGTTTGACTCAGCCTGAGAGTTTGTTTTTATTACATTATATATTTTTGTTTAGTTATGCCCCAATGATATACCACACAGGATACATACCAAATGAACTAAAAACATCAACTTTCATTGCATTGCCTAAAAAGAATGGTGCAGTTGAATGCAGTGACTTTAGAACAATAAGCCTAATGAGCCATATTACAAAAATCTTGCTAAAAGTTATACAAGGAAGGATTCAGAATAAAATCAATACTGAATTAGATGAGCAGCAATTTGGATTTAGAAAAAATAGCGGGACAAAAGAAGCCATATTCTGCATGAGAACATTAATCGAATCGAAAAATACACAGAAGTAAACAAACCAATATATGCCTGCTTCATAGACTACACCAAAGCTTTTGATAGAGTACACCACAAACAAACAACTTATAGAATGCCTAAAAGAGATACATCTAGATGACATGGATATACGACTAATATGCAATCTATACTGGGAGCAAACAGCAATAATAAAATATAACAAAGAGTTATCTACACCCATTGATATAAAAAGAGGAGTAAGACAAGGATGCATCCTATCACCAAAGCTTGTTCAATCTATACACTGAGCAAATCTTTAAAAACATCATAGAGATGCCAGGCCTACAAATTAATGGAAAGATAATCAATAACCTAAGATATGCTGACGATACTGTACTTCTTCTACCTTTTAGCTCCCAGTGGAGCATAGGTCTTCAACAAACACTTTCCAAGTCGTTCTGTTTTTTGCAATTCTTTTAAGATCATTCCATGTCTTCCCCATCATCTTCATCTCTGCTTCAATCTGTCTTCTCCAAGAATTCCTTGGTCTTCCTCTTTGTCTTTTCCCCTGGGGATTCCAAAAAGGGCCTGTTGTGTAATACTCTCAGTTGGTTTCCGTAGTGTGTGTCCTATCCATCGCCATCGTCTTCGCTGTATTTCTTTATCCACTGGTATTTGACCGGTACATTTCCATAATTCCACGTTTGTGACTTTGTCCTGCCATTTCCATCCCTTTATTCTGCGCAAGCATCCATTAATGAAAGTCTGTACCTTCGTGATTGTCAATTTTGTTATTCTCCATGTTTCACAGCCATATAATAGAACCGACTTAACATTGGAGTTGAAAATTTGTATTTTTGTATTTAGCCTAATTTCTTTGGATTTCCATATGTTTCCCAGTGCAATGAAAGCTCCTCTTGCTTTTGATATCCTTATTTTGGTATCGTTTTCTGTTCCTCCCTCTTTATCTATATTACTGCCCAGATATATATAAGATTGTACGTCTAGTAGAGGTATTTCTCCTAGTTTTATTTGGTTATTGCCAACTGCATTAATTCTCATAATGTTGGTCTTATCTCTATTAATCTTTAGTCCTAGCTGTTGTGATCTCTCATCTAATATACTCATTTTATCTTGCATCTGTTGGTGGCTGTGTGATAGGAGAGCTATGTCATCAGCAAAGTCTAAATCATCAAGTTGTTTGGTCAGTGACCACTGGATCCCATTTCTGTTGTTTTGAGTTATTTTCATAATCCAATCTATGGCCAGTAGAAAGAGAAATGGAGACAGAAGGCATCCTTGCCTTACTCCTGTTCTTATTTCAAATGCTCTGTAAGCTGTCCTTCATGCACCACACTACATTTTGTTCCTTCATACATTGTTTTTATCAGGTTAATAAACTTTATGGGGATTCCATAATGACTCAGCAACTTCCAAAGCATTCTTCTGTCTAAACTATCAAATGCCCCCTCGTAATCTATGAATCCAATATAAAGTGGGGATTTTAGTTCTAAACTTTGTTCAACTATTATACGTAGAGTAGTTATTTGATCAGCACATGATCTGTTCTTCCTAAAACCTGCTTGTTCATCTCTCAAGTGTTTCTCTATAGCCTCTTTTAGTCTCTCCAGAATGATTCTGCCTAATATTTTTCCTGGCACTGATAGTAGCATAATTCCCCTATAATTTGTGCACTCCTGTAAACTTCCTTTCTTTGGTAGTTTGATCATATAACCTTCTCTCCAGTCTTTAGGTATTTCTTCCCTCTCCCAAATTTTATCCAATAGATTATGTAACATCTTGGTAGAGGTGATAATATCTGCTTTGATGGCTTCCGAAGGAATTTCATCTGGTCCTGTGGCTTTACCATCTTTTAACAGTTTGATGGCTTTCATTATTTCTTCTTTGCTTGGTTTTGCACAGTTAACGTCTAACTTTTCTTCTGCTGGTAGTATATCTGGAGGATTATTTGAGCCAGGTCTGTTCAAAAGTTCTTCAAAGTGCTCCTTCCATCTCTCCATTTGTTCCTTTATATTACTAAGCAGATTTCCTTTCTTATCTTTGATAAAGGCGTTGATCTGTTTGTATTTTCCACCTAATTTCTTTGTGCTGTTGTACAGTTCTTTCATATTCCCTTTATTTGCTGCTTCTTCTGCCTCTTTAGCTAATTCATCTATATATTTCCTCTTATCCCTTTTAATGCATCTTCTCACTTCTTTATTCACCTCTGTGTAAGCTTCCTGTGTCTTGGCTTTATTACTTCTTGTTTTGCTTTTATTTATGTCTGCTTTCTTGTTCTTTCTTTCTTTAATTTTATCCAGGGTCTCTGCTGTCATCCATGCCTTATTCTGGCGTTCTCTTTTCCCCAGTGTTTCTTCGCATGTCTCTTTCCATATATTTTTTACCTGTTTCCAATTATCTTCTATATTTATAGTATTTTCTAGTTGTTGGAGGACTTGGTATTTGTTTGATATTGTGACTGCGAATTTATCTTTAATTCCTTGTTCTTTAAGAAACCCTACATTGAAATACGTTCTGCCCTTATTCGTTGTAGTATACCTTTTTAATTTAATTTTAAGTTTGGCTAACAGAAGATGATGATCAGAAGCTATATCTGCCCCTCTATATACTTTTACATCCTGTAAGGATGACTTAAACTTATTATTAATACATATGTGATCAATTTGATTTTCCGTTCTATGATCTGGTGACACCCATGTAGCTTTGTGTATTCTTTTATGTTGGAATATTGTTCCTCCTAGGCTCATTTGATTAAGGGCGCAGAAATTCACAAATATCTCTCCATTCTCGTTTATATCTCCAAGTCCATGTTTTCCCATAATCTCTTCAAAGCCTCTGTTGTCTGATCCTACCTTAGCATTTAGGTCTCCCATCAAGATTATAATATCCTTGGCTCGTCTTGCATCCATCTGGCATTGTAGCTGTTTATAAAAATCATCTTTAACTGAGTCATCTTTATCGTTGGTTGGTGCATAGCATTGTATAATGTGTAATTTTATTTTGTTTTTGGTTGTTCTAAATGTTGCTCTCACCAGTCTTGGTCCCACAAATTAATGGCCTACAAATTAATGGAAAGATAATCAATAACCTAAGATATGCTGACGATACTGTACTACTAGCAGAAAATCCTAAAGACCTACAACAATTACTTAATGAAATAAACACGATAAGCAAAAAATATGGACTAGATATGAATATCAAAAAGACTAAAACTATGATCATAAACAAAGAAAATACTCAAAACCCACAAGTGGATATCAAAATTGAAGGAATAGACCTTGAGACAGTTCAGAACTATAACTACCTTGGACAGACTATAACCAGTGATGGAAAATGTACAACTGAAATAAACAAAAGAATAGGAATGGCAAAATGTAATTTTAATGTCATGAAGGACATACTAACATCAAAACAAATAACACCAGAGCTAAAACTAAGAATAGCAAAATGTTACATCTTCTCAATATTACTATATGGTGCTGAAACATGGACATTAGACAAGAGGACAGAACAGAGAATTGAAGCCTTTGAAATGTGGATATATAGAAGAATAGGTAGAATTGGATGGAAGGAAAAGAAAACAAACGATGAAGTCTTAAAACAACTAAAAATGAAAGAGAACTTCTGAACACAATTAGAACAAGACAAATGCGATTCTTGGGCCATGTTAAAAGACACAACATCCTACTGAAAGTGATCCTGGAGGGGAAAATACAAGGTAAAAGAGGCAGAGGCAGACCAAGATTAACATGGACGAGTAACATCAAAAGATGGACAAATCAGCCGATGACAACCTGCACCATCAAAGCAAGAAATAGAGCAGAATGGCGCTCCATGGTAGCCCACACTCGTTGCGGAGACGGCACTCAATGATGATGATGATATGCCCCAATGGCATTTTCGCCCTTAGTTTAATTAGTTTGGTTTAGTTTAGATTGGTTTAGTTTAGTTTAGTTTTCCTGAATAACATAAACCCCCCCCCCCCCCCCCCCAAATTGCCATATATGCCCCCCTCTTCCGTTAGACCCCAGAAATTGGAAAATGTAAGAAAGAAAGTTGTTTCCCCCCATTCTATCATTGTCCATCTTTCTCTGTCCATCTCTTCAGATATGAAAGCCAACAATTGCCAGGCCTGGCGAGTTATGATTGCTTCCTTGTTCCGGTCGCAAGGGGAACAATCAAGCAGACTACATAATACTGTTTTACCAGGCGTCTCACCCTTCTGGGTCACTCTGTCATGGGCTCTATTCTTCATTTCCTGATGTTATCAGTCCACTGTAGTCTTGCTTTGCCTTTACCTCGCCTGCCTTCTGTTTCCCCCTTCTCAACGACTTCCTCTACTTTATTATCTCCCTTCATGTGCACAAATTTTGTCTTGTTCAAATCTGAACAGATGACGTGGCAACAATTCAGAGATGGTTGTACTAAAGGGCAAGATTGTACTGAATGCAAGGGCATTGTGTACAGTCAAGTATATAGTGAGAGTATCTGAAATCTACAATATGAAATCGAATTAAATTTTTTTTTATATTATTGTATTGATATATATATATATAATTGATTTCACTATTTTTGGACATTAGACAAGAAAACAGAACAGAGAATTGAAGCCTTTGAAATGTGGATATATAGAAGAATAGGTAGAATTGGATGGAAAGAGACGAAAGCAAACGAGGAAGTCTTAAAACAACTAAATATGAAAATAAACTACTAACCACAATTCAAACAAGACAAATGTGATTTTTGGGCCATGATAAAAGACACAACAGCCTACTAAAAGTAATCCTGGAGGAGACAATACAAGGTAAAAGAGGCAGAGGCACACCAATGCTAACACGGACGAGTAACATCAAATGATGGACAAGTCAGCCTATGACAACCTGCACCATCAAAGTAAGAGACAGAGCAGAATAGCGCTCCATGGTAGCCAACCTTCGTTGCGGAGAAGGCACTCGATGATGATGATGATGATGTATTGATTCGGGTTTTATTACAGCAGATTGTTTGTTCTATTTGGGGTTAAAATTAAACCCCTAACACCTCGTGTAGACTGTACTGGTGAAGATATTTTACTTTCCTCTTCGTTAGCAAAACCACTATCGACACACCCCAAAGCGAGATAAGCAAATAAAAGACAATACTATGACAGACTGAATTTAGTTATACGATCTTCTGTGTCAGGAAAGAACAGAATCGCATCTACCAATATGACTTGTATCAAAACAAGGGTATAGAGTTCCCACGGTGAACATGTTAGTTGTGACAAGTGACAACGTGTCATCATTAGTAGATATTAGTTGTGACAAGTGACAACGTGTCATTATTAGTAGATATTAGTTGTGACAAGTTACAACGTGTCATCATTAGTAGATATTAGTTGTGACAAGTGACGACGTGTCATCATTAGTAGATATTAGTTGTGACAAGTGACAACGTGTCATCATTAGTAGATATTAGTTGTGACAAGTGACAACGTGTCATCATTAGTAGATATTAGTTGGGACAAGTTACAACGTGTCATCATTAGTAGATATTAGTTGTGACAAGTGACAACGTGTCATCATTAGTAGATATTAGTTGTGACAAGTGACAACGTGTCATCATTAGTAGATATTAGTTGTGACAAGTGACAACGTGTCATCATTAGTAGATATTAGTTGTGACAAGTGACAACGTGTCATCATTAGTAGATATTAGTTGTGACAAGTGACAACGTGTCATCATTAGTAGATATTAGTTGTGACAAGTGACAACGTGTCATCATTAGTAGATATTAGTTGTGACAAGTGACAACGTGTCATCATTAGTAGATATTAGTTGTGACAAGTGACAACGTGTCATCATTAGTAGATGTCATGCCGGTGGGTGTAGGCGATCATATCTCTCCACATCACTCGGGTCTTCATGCATGCCACTACTTCGGTGATCTTTTATTATGCCATTTGGATAAGCTGTTCAATTTTTTTTTGTTCTCTTGGTTCTCCTTTGCTTTTCTTCCCAGTGATTCTGCCCGTTGTTATAATATTCTCAATGCCTTCTTTTCGCATGACACGCCTAATAAATGTAAATTGTCTCTTCTTCTGATAATATTTCTGGTTTCTACAGCTCTTTTTAAACATTCTCCATTTGTAATGTTTGCAATCCACGGAATTCGTAGCATTCTTCTGATAAACTACATCTCAGCTGCTTCTAATGTTCTATTTGTTGTCTCACTGATCGTCCATGACTCGCATCCATATATTAGAACATGTTTGATGTAGCACTTTAGAACATGTTCTCCAGTATTAATTAACAATGATTTGTTACATAGGAGATTTTTCATTCGATAAAACTGAGTGTCCATCACTCGCATCCATATAATAGAACAGGTTTCGTGAGTGTCCATCACTCGCATCCATATAATAGAACAGGTTTCGTGAGTGTCCATCACTCGCATCCATATAATAGAACAGGTTTCGTGAGTGTCCATCACTCGCATCCATATAATAGAACAGGTTTCGTGAGTGTCCATCACTCGCATCCATATAATAGAACAGGTTTCGTGAGTGTCCATCACTCGCATCCATATAATAGAACAGGTTTCGTGAGTGTCCAATCACTCGCATCCATATAATAGAAAAGGTTTCGTGAGTGTCCATCACTCGCATCCATATAGTAGAACAGGTTTCGTGAGTGTCCATCACTCGCATCCATATAATAGAACAAGTTTCGTGAGTGTCCATCACTCGCATCCATATAATAGAACATGTTTCGTGAGTGTCCATCACTCGCATGCATATAGTAGAACAGGTTTCGTGAGTGTTCATCACTCGGATCCATATAATAGAACAGGTTTCGTGAGTGTCCATCACTCGCATCCATATAGTAGAACAGGTTTCGTGAGTGGCCATCACTCGCATCCATATAATAGAACAGGTTTCGTGAGTGTCCATCACTCGCATCCATATAATAGAACAGGTTTCGTGAGTGTCCATCACTCGCATCCATATAATAGAACAGGTTTCGTGAGTGTCCAATCACTCGCATCCATATAATAGAAAAGGTTTCGTGAGTGTCCATCACTCGCATCCATATAGTAGAACAGGTTTCGTGAGTGTCCATCACTCGCATCCATATAATAGAACAAGTTTCGTGAGTGTCCATCACTCGCATCCATATAATAGAACATGTTTCGTGAGTGTCCATCACTCGCATGCATATAGTAGAACAGGTTTCGTGAGTGTCCATCACTCACATCCATATAATAGAACAGGTTTCGTGAGTGTCCATCACTCGCATCCATATAATAGAACAGGTTTCGTGAGTGTCCAATCACTCGCATCCATATAATAGAACAAGTTTCGTGAGTGTCCATCACTCGCATCCATATAATAGAACATGTTTCGTGAGTGTCCATCACTCGCATGCATATAGTAGAACAGGTTTCGTGAGTGTCCATCACTCGCATCCATATAATAGAACAGGTTTCGTGAGTGTCCATCACTCGCATCCATATAGTAGAACAGGTTTCGTGAGTGGCCATCACTCGCATCCATATAATAGAACAGGTTTCGTGAGTGGCCATCACTCGCATCCATATAATAGAACAGGTTTCGTGAGTGTCCATCACTCGCATCCATATAAT